>QLPM01003362.1:1133-25791 GCA_003314695.1 Albatrellus sp. MG142
ATCTTGCCGATGCCACGTCCCAGACACGCACCATCCCATCCCATTCATTCATCATCAACCGTGTCCATCCGCAGCCCAGGCGAGCCTCGTACAGAGCCCCCACCCCCAGAAGACTGCGAAATAACGTGTTCACCCGAGATTGCATCCAACAGGCCAAATCTATCCCACCCCATCCACGCGACCAGGTCGTTCTGTGGAGAAAACGCCACGCGCGCGATCGATACGTTTTCCCCCGAGTCTGATCTCCAAACGCGGGTGTGACTGTCCAGGTCCCAGAGATCTAGAGCAGTGATGCTAGACGGAGAATTTTTCGCGCCGACACCCAAACACGTCTTGCTTACTACAGGAACAAAATGAAATGTCGTTCACTTTCATCCCGGCAGTGCCGAGTATGCCGTACAGCTGACCGGACCGCAGGTCGAAGATGCGGACGTTGGCATCATTCCCTTCTTCTGAATGGTGCAAGATACTCGTCATCCGGGAATATGATCATGACATGACATGACGCGTTGGACGACCCACCAGGTTACGACCACATCGGCTTGTTCGACTCCACCATACAAACGGCGATAGTCCCGTCGGAGGTGCTGGTAGCAAGAATGGTTCTGAGTGGAGACAGTTAGAGATGATAAGGGGATCTTCGCGCGGCAACATGACGACATCCAAATCCCACAAGCGTATATATTGCTTCGCGATGATGCCGACGCCAGCAGTGATTCGTCAGAGGAAAACTGGCCTGCCCCGGGAATTTTCGAACGGATGCCCCCGAAATGGATGGGTTCGCTGACAACTCTGAGTATCACAGACATCGCAAATACCAGTGGAGTCCCATAAGCGTGCCGAATCTGGTGAGATGGACAGCCAGTTTTTGGAATAGTATTTATGGCCAGATGCGGGGTGCATGGATTGGCTAGGCTTGTTTTTCCCTTGCTCTGTCCATATCTGCGCGTCCCGAACGGTGGCGACATACTCCGCATCGGACAAAGAAACTGTAAGCTTACAGTCTGGCATAATTGCGAAGGCTGCGATCTCTCCTAGACAGTCATGCTGCTCGATGTAGGAAGCCGACTCCAGTTCAAAGACCCTTATAGATCCATGTCTCGATGCGACCACCAGCCGGTGGAGGCTGATGAATGCCAACCACGTTTCCCCTTCCAGTGTTTCAAGCACCTTTGCGGACCTGTGAACAGAATCCGTCGACCAGACGTGGATCTCGGTGTAGCCATCCCCGGATGCTATATGTGCACCGTCCGTCGAGAAGGCGATGTTGTAAATAGGTATCGAGTGCCCGGTATATTTGCTGCCTTGTGAACCAGTTGCTGCCTCCAGATTTATAACGGTTATATCTGCTGAATCTGAGGCCATGAACACCCCGTAGCCGGCCAAGATCTGTAGAAGTGCTCCAGTGGAAATATTCCACAGCCGGACGGTGTTATCAAACGAACCAGACACCAGCCGTAAGAAAAGGCGACAGATGAACATTGGCCAGAATGTCCCTCCAACGTGCATGCGCATGGGCTCCATGTCAGCTCTCGTCCCTCCCGGACATCGATGCCAGGCTAATTTTCGCCCGTATACCTGTGATAGTTGAGGCTCATTGGGCAAGAATGGGACGATGTGGCGGTGGAGCTGCAAACATGCAGCACTGATGGCGGGGTAGAACCCTCGTGTCATTCTCGCGCAGTCGCCCAGAAGGGTGAGAATCTCAGTCTGGGGAGGCGCTATTTCTTATTTCCAATCAGAATTTTGGTTAACTGATCTCGCAGGAATCTCGATATAACTCACCTTGACTACCGTGTGCACGGACTGCAGAGCAGCGATTGCACTATCCAGCTCACCCAATAAATTCCTCACCTTCAGCCAGTTCAGCAATTGACGAATGCTACCGTTTGCAAGGTGAGATGCCCAATGTCGACACGCATACTAGATGTGAACAGGAAGATGACTGCGATCCGGTTTGGGAGATCCGTGACCTCTTGGTGATAGACCGACGCTTCCCCGATCTTGCACATATCTGACAAGAGCATCTGGAAAACCTGCAGGCAGCGCTGTATGCTGAAGCTGCATGTTTACAACGATCATCCCACCGATTAATGCCGACAAGGCAGTTGTGGAACGAGGGATGTATGAGCTGAACGGAGCTGCCTCCGGCGTCAGGAACGACTAAGATCGAGTGCAAGTTATGAAGCATCGTACGGACAATGCCCTCATCAAGGCCAAGCAAAGCTTTCATACTTTCAGGGTCAAGTGGATCGAGGAGCATAACAGTAGTCCCTTGCACGGTCCGGAGTCTGACCCATTGACTCTGGCTGACTTTGGGAAGCGCTTCATGGAGCACGAAGAGGTACGACACATCAAGTCAGGGATGGGGCAAAGTCCCGGCCGATGCAATATATGCGGTTGACAACACGATCTCGACCTATTCCTTCGGGTTACTAACATTCTGGTCTTCGAGAATATTGGCCACCACTGCAGCAAAAATGAATAGTCCGTTTGACTGCTCAACCAATTGTTCTACTCCATTACTCGATGGCCAGAATTTCAACCCAAAGGATTGTGCAATATCCAAAAGCCTTCCCTCGAGATAGACACGAATGTCTTTCTGTGAGATATCTAATGGGATGCTATGAAGAACCGAGACACCTGTATCTTTCATGAGACCCGTGCTGTGAAATCCCTACACGACCTTTGTCACTGGTCGACTGGTAACGAGAAACAGGAGGGAAGAAAGGCGACTGGCGAATACGGAAAAAGCTGAGAGGATGGATGACATCGCGTTCACTTCTCCGCACTCGTCCAAAGCGTCGATGATGATGAGGTACGGCGGCAACTCGTGGTCGCGCACAGGAGCTTCCAAGGGTTCTACAACAAATTTCTCGAGTTGCATTGATGTCAAAGAAGATTGCAGGTCAACATCCTTACGTATCACCTTGGACACATGCTCTTGGAAGATGGGATGGAGGGAGCCGAGCTGATACGTTATGGTGGGGAATATCAGGGCAACATTGGCACATTCGACATCATCCCTCGAGCAAAAGAAGGATACACCAAGCTCTCTGGCTCGGTAATAGTAGTACGCAATGATTTGGGCGATCGTTGGTTTGCCTGTTCCGGCAACCCCTTCTAGCCAGAAAGTTTGACTTTGAGGACTTCCACCGATTGGCAAGATCCCCTCGGTACCAAGGGATTCGCCTTTGAAGCAGCTATGGATTGTACGTAAAATCTCTGACCTCGTCTCATCCGCGCACATTATTCGTCTGGTTCCTTAATTGAATCGTGCTGTATGGCCATACCACGGCACTGGTCCACCTTGAACACATTTCAATGAGACATATGATATCATAGAAAATGCTCCACATACTTAACGCGACCATTTAAAGCCATGATCAACCATGCCGATACCACTAGAGTGAACACAGATGAACCCGCCTTTGCCGTAGCATGCACAACCTGGCGCGTTGCCTCCGCCTCAGCGCGAATTGCCTCACGTGTCACCTCAGCCTGCACGCAAGCAACGCTGTGCACAGATTCAATAAATGTATTAGGATGGCCATGTGCTCCAACGTACCTCAACTACCTCACGCGTGGCCTCCGCCTCCACATGGGCAATATTTCCCGTGTTGTCAGAAGCCCCATGCATTTTCCTTTGCATCTCCTGTGCACAGGTATAACAAATGTTCGAGAATGGCCATGTGATATCCGACGCACCTCGACCTTGGCTTCTATCATTACTTCAGTTTCCACCTGTAGCATCGTTCAGGCATATCCAATCTTCGACTTTGACTATAATTGTGCATACCAGAAAGCTGTCGATAGATCGCTTGAGCTTCTGCAGACAGGACGCAACCTCAGCGGCATCTTTGTATGCGCGGGAAACGCGGAATATTTTCCGCTGCCCCTTGATCCGCTGATGGTTGCCTGTCATATCCACGATCGATCTGCATGTCCCGTGCAAGCATCAGATTTCATCAGTACAACAGTGGTGAGGGGGAAAAAAAGGGGTGAAATAACCTAGACAAGTTCCCTATAAGCTCACGGAGCGCGGGTGGACATGCTTCAGCATCTTGTAATGGACCCTGGAGCATGACGACAAGATCAGTCGTCTGCAGCACGGCAGCGTCAGCTGCATTCTGACCTGCTTTCTGTACGGAAACAAATCGACGGTCACCTAGATACTGCAGGACAAAAAGTAGAAGTGCTGCACATCAAGTACTTCCATGATCTTCAGAAGAGAAGGCCCCCGAGTGAATTGCAGGGTGAGAATCCACAGCCAACGGAGGTTGTAGATGACATGATAGGAAGAGGGTGAACTAAAGAGAACAATGTTGCTCGTGCTGTGCAAAGTGGCCCGCGAATGACGAGTGTGCCCGAAAGTATTTCAAAGTTCCTCGGGTGGTTGTCGCACATATTGGTGTGCATCTGCTTAGACAGAAAGTTCTACTAGTAGAGACCAACTGTGCTTGCTACTTGTCTATCCCTTTCGAACTCAACCCAGGTAAAATAAAATGAGGGTGCGAACAACGTGTGCATACACGGCCGACTCGAAATTTCGAATGATCATATGGCCATGGTGAGTTCTCGCCCTCACTCGTACGTACTTATCTTGGACACACGTCCACATGATATAACAACAGAGTCAATAACACAGTATGCATGTCTTGAGCACTGCTCGTATTAGTCCGCCAGTGTATCCACGTCAGCATTTTAGCTCTACAGATGAGATCCCCGCACAGGCCCCGACGCGGGCGACATTGAACAAGCTGAAACATCGTGGCAATTATTCATTCGCAATTCCTGGGTCTTGGACATCGCGTCAGTTTATGAACCATGCTGTTGAGTCTTGACGAACCAATGTAAATCATGATGACCACATAAAAAATGCCACGTCAGAGAGGCGTGTAACTTTACAGAGATGTGACAGTTAGGTCGAGCCGGGCTGGAGCCAGTGCCAGTCGGAGTCGTGGACGACGCCGCCGGAGGAGGGGTTTGGCTGGGGAACCACTGGTGGTGCACCTAAGTAAAGGACAGCGCGGGGTGCGTCTGGGCCGTGATGATGCCGACTGATAACTCTATATAATGACGAAGAGATAGAGGAGACGAGAGGAGGTTTGCGGAATATGATAATGGCAGCCGAAGACGACATCAGGTCGAGAGTCAAGCGAACTAATGCGAATCTTAGAGGAACGACGAGCAGCATGTTCGTACGACCTCGGGACTCATAACATCCAGCTGCAGAGCAAATGAAGCAAAGGGCCAACCTGACGTCCTTCCATCGTTACGAGTAACCCGAACTGACAAGTAGTCATAAGGTTTGGGACCTCCTTGAAACACATATCAACTAGAACACCAGGCCATCGACTTGTGTATCTGGCGCGACTTCGTCAGTAGTTCAGTACCTGCGATGGAAGTTATCAACGACTGTGCCTGAGAAAGAGTCGTGAACCTTGTTGTCTGGTGACCAGACTGAACAAGTGAAGGTCTATGGCAGCCAGACATGAGGCTATGCGGCTCTGATGAGGCCATCACTCAACTAGCGTCGCGAGCTGCATTTCTTAGCAACTCGCGCTGGCACATAATGTCGTGGTCATTACATATCTTGTTGTGTGGTACAGCCGAGACATATCCACCTTGGGCCACCCAATAGGAAGCGTAAAGTACCAGCATACGGACACGAGGAGATAGTTGAGCGATGCAATGCAGCCGGGAAAAAGGAGTTCAGCGCTCTTGATGAAAGCCTCAGAGTGAGGACAGTGTGGGGAGTATTGGGGACAGCGAGGAGACAGTGAGGAGACAGTGAGGGAAGCCACATTGACTCTAGCGCTTGAGAGCTGATCGTGACGGAATTTCCAATCTCGACTCGGAGCCATGGCCGTCGTTGGAAGGAAGTTCTTCGCACACCGTGCTTTAACATAGCATTGTAGTTACGTATTGTACCCTCTTGTTACGAATTCCTGAAGCCGCAATTTTTTCATCTCATGTGCTCCACCACATGTAAAGTTCATTTCGTTCTGCATTGTTACAGCAACCGCTGCTGATACAGTATACGTACCATGTTATCTCGTGCCCTCGGCTGCTGCTTGACTGTATAATCATTTCCCTATATCACAAGTACCGAGTTTCTGACAAGGTTGCGGCAAATGCACGAATGAATAGCTTGTTATTTCCCATAAGGCGGTAAGGCGCCACTGGAAAGCGAGAACTTGAATGAGCATCGTGGGAATGAGTCTGCCCTAGAAATGAATTTTCCCAACAACTTCATTTTGACATACGTATCCCCTATCTAACCGTGACATTGCCAAACAGCGCCTCAACTCGTTTTCCAGTGCCCGTTGTGCTGTAATCATCGGCTTCAGCAGGAGCCTGGTTGTCTCAAGTGTTCCGCCTGGTCATAATGCGCAAATTGTCCCTCCTAAAGACTTGTCACACATTCATTCCAGCATCCAGAACAACCGCTTCTCTAGCGCGACTCGACTGCCGCCTCTACGCCTCCACGGCACGACGTGGCCTATCTGGCAATAGTACGCACCCTAGCGCACACACACCCACTATGTCGACCATTAACGCGGACGAGATCGCGCACTTCTCACGGCTGTCATCGCTGTGGTGGGACGAACACGGCGAATTCGCGTTCCTGCACAAGATGAACCCCATGCGCGTACAGTTTATCCGCGACAAGTTCATTGAGGTCACACGCGAGGAGCGCGGAGAGGCCTGGGCGGCCGCCGCGGGTGCACAGGTACTGCGCGGTCTCGACGTGCTTGATGTGGGCTGCGGGGGCGGAATTCTGTCCGAGGTGTGTTTATGTCTCGCTCAGCCGTGCCGTGCCTGCCTGTAGCCCTGCCGATGTTCGTTCCACACAGAGCCTTGCGCGCCTCGGAGCGCGCACGCTCGGTGTCGACGCGTCCGCGACCAACATTAACAAAGCATCGCTGCATGCTGCGGCAGACCCACGGCTTTCCGCAGGTGGCCCAAGCTCTCTCGTGTACCGCCATACGTCGGCTGAGACCCTCGTGCAAGAGCCGCGCCGGTTTGATATCGTGTGCTCAATGGAGGTCCTCGAGCACGTAGACAATCCCGCAGCCTTCCTGAACAGTTGTGCGGAGCTCGTGAAGGTGCGTGCTCACTCTCCGCGCTCCTAAAGCGCCAAACCCACACCTGCACTCCCAGCCTGGCGGCCATCTCTTCCTCTCGACGATCGCGCGCACACCGCCCGCGTACTTCCTAACTATCTTTGTCGCGGAACAGCTGTTGCGTCTCGTTGAACGCGGCACGCACTCGTACGATAAGTTCGTGGATCCGGCTGAGCTCTTCGAGTTCTTCTGTGCGCACCGCTCGGCGCCCGATAGCGGGCGCACATGGATCTCACGCGTGTATGCGCACGGGCCTGCGCGGGCGGAGGCAGAGGTGCGCAAGATGGTGTACTTGCCCTGGGCAGGGAAGTGGGTTCTCAAACCATGGACCGCGAACTCGTGGGCGCCGGTGTGCAACTATCTGTTCTGGGTACGCAAGCCTCGGGAGGACGAGTAATACACTGAGGGCAGTGGTGGCGCACGTAGTTGTGTCCTAGAATATGGCCAAAGTCCTTTGCCCGGATGCAGCAGCAAACACGGCCCGCGTAGCGTGTAGCGGTGAGTCATGGTGTGCGGGCTGGGACTGTACGACACAGCACAGCGAGAGATTGAGACTGCTGCTGACATATGGTAGCTCATAATATTATATATTGACTTAAAACGGTATGGGAGTATTGTCATGCCTAAGCAAGACAATCCGTTGTACAGTGCAAAACGGGTAAAAGCAACCTCCGCCACGGCACCGATACGGATTTCTTTCTGCAGCACCAGATTCGGCCAGATTTCTACAAAAACAGGAGGAATCGTCTCTATTTGAACCTAACTAGAGACTTCTCAGTTTTAAAAATCCGGCAGTCGGAAATTGGGAATTTCACACGCCACAAGCACAGCCACTTGCCTTATCTGGTATTTGTCCCTTCTCCATGTTACATGTCTTCCACAGTGTTGTTGTGAATGTATGAAATACATGTACTTACTCAGGGTTGTTCCATATGGCCATAATTCCTGCCCCAACTCTGCGATGTGAATGGTATTTTTTCACAGCATATTCCGCCTGAGGGTTGTGAGGTATCGTAGCAGCAGCAAATAATTTTGGATTTGTCGGTGAGAATTGGGACTGATTACATAATCACCCACCTAATTTTTTTGTTGCAGTCATGATCTTTGTACCCACTTCCATACCAAAACTGCAACAACTTTCACGATCGGTGCAATATTCAGTCTGCAATGAAGGTGCCTATTCTACCGATTGTGCACTGTGTTTGCAATAAGAATCCATACACAGCGCATTGACAATGTCATTGTGACGGACCTATATATAGCTAAAGAGCTCGTTGGCAACTACCGGTGTCCTCGAGGGCGTTCCGAGTCAGATTCAGATGTCGATAACATTGCAGTGGACCTCGAGCTCGATCACCAGGAGTGAGGTTGTAGACGCCCTGTCAAAGACCCGCACAACTTGGGCAGCCTCGAAATCCAATTTCACGCAGGAAAAATAATACAAGCGCCAGCGGCACCACCGTCCACTGAACAGTCGTACTGGTAGACCACAAGAAGTGTTCCAACATCGAGCCAGAGATACCAGTTTGAAGTGTCTACTCAGGGTTAGTGGTTCCTGGCCGCATGTATGCCTAAAATTGTCAAGATCCCACTAGGGCTTTACACCAGTCAGCAGGGACGTCAACAATGGAGTTCTGGTCACCTCGCCAGACCTGGACATGCAGCCATCGGATCTCGGACAGTGTGCCATGCGTCGAGATGTCATTGGCCAGGAACTGTGTTAGAGAACTTGGAGCTGTTGACGGCAAGTGAACACTGTAGAACGAGGTACCACGCATGTGGGACGGGTTGAAGTCGCGGACGCCGGGATCGCGGACACTGTCGTATATGTTGCTGCCTCTGTCTGTGAAGAGCAGCATGTCTGTCCTTATGCGGCGCAGGAGCAGTGAGTGTAGGCAGCAGAGCCTGAGTTTTCAATTCAACAGGCACCAAAGTTCCCGGTCCCTGAACCAGGGCTGTCGGTCGACTTGGCCATTCCTCCCACGTTGGCCTGCGTGTTGGGGGTGAGGAGAATCCAACGGGTTAGAGTTATCGGTGTGAAGTAGCACAGGGACACACGCACAACTTTCCATTGATGCCGCGTGGGCGGCAGCAACCGGCGCCATAGTTTACCAGGCACCAACCATGCTGCCAGGTACTCCGTCGGCTACGCGGCCCACGCCACCCATCGGCATCCATCTCGGAGAAGTGGAGCAGCTGCTGAGACTACAGGGGACGTCTGAGACGCTGACATCTCCTGATTAACATCTGATAATTCATGTCGCCAGCCATGAGGCGGGAGATGCTCTTTGTATGGCAATACGCGCTGTCTCGAGTTAGATGGACACCCTCTTCGACAGCGAGCGTCGTATGTCCGCCGTCCCTCATGTTTGTGCAAGCCCATCTTTAAGTACGAAGTCGATTTAGAACCACTAACGTCGCGAGCCCACGGATCTAAGAAATAGCATAGTCCACTTGAAGACCAGTCACATATAAAGTCCATCGACGGCTACAGAGTCATCGAAAGGTTAAGTGATGGCGGTCATTAGCCGTTTGCCTGACAACATCAATCTCCTTCTGACGATGAACGGTATGAAAATGCAGAGGAGAACTTAGTTCAAACTTTCGATCATGAACATGCATGCGAAAATACTCCCAAAATCTAGCAGTGGCCCGATCCACGATTGGGTTAGTTTTCGAGCCGTTGACTAAGACAATTCTAGGTATCCTGTGTAAAACGGATGGGGGCGTTGCTGAGAAAGAACTGACTCCATAAACTCCTTAGTGTGGAACAGTACCAATTGCGGTAACAGCCTGTGGCTCGCCGACGCTCGTGAAGGCAATATTTCAGGGCGGCGATGCTGCGATAGGGACCACTGGTAACGAATATTGGAGTCTTCGGTATGAGTGTCGCCATTCGAGACAGAGCCGACCTCGGCTGGTCGGCTACATGATCGAGTTCCACCTGTGACATGGTGTTGGAGACCTTGTCCAGAGAAATGCCGTGACCATTCCATAGATATGTATTAGGTGCCCGAGATACCACTTCCCGCAGTCCGGGAATGAGACACGAATCGACGATGGCGTGAAAGTGGTGAAGAATGTCGGGAGCAGGCAGGGGGAGCTTGTTTCAGGCACAAGATAAAGTATGGACTTCACTTGTGACTCGGATTACCACAATTCTTTTGCGTTTGCTTCATCAGAACGCGAGGAGCAGTGCAGACGATGCAACTCCACATCGATGACGTCGTAGGCCACGTCTATCGCGTTATATTTGGAAGCCACAGGTAGCGGCGATTTGACCTGCGGGATATGCGGGACACATGCGACACTATGTGACGTGAAAGTCAGCGTAGGTTGGGTATGATTGAAAGGGTTTTACATGCTCGAGACGACGATTTTCCAAAGACAGGCAAGAGCTGTGGCTGTGGGCCACTAGAACTGTATGGGGTCGCAATCGTCATCTACTTGAGTCACCTCCAGGCCGCACTTGTGCTGGAAAAGGTTCTAAAAATAAGAAACAATAAGCCGGTATGGTTAATGATCTCGCGCTCCGACTGTCCTACAGTGGTTCGAAAAGGTGGTGAATGTTTGAGAAAGAATGTGGATCGTTGTCCGGTGACTATACCGAGAACAAGTGCGAATCAATGGCGGCCATGCATGTGAGGCAAGGCGAGGCCGCAGTGCCGTGGTCTCCTTTATGGATCTTATACCACGTAGCAGCGCCGCTGCCTCTTCAATCTGAGATTGAACGTGCGGAGAAGGACCAGCATTAGACTGCTTCGAAAATTAGACTTCTGGAGGCCGAATCCTGGCAGTGCACACTCTCATAGAACTAAGCCGGCCGTGCATGCCGTTTGTTCAAGAACCCTCTGCCAAGAGACATGATGACGATGATAATAGGTTCTGAGTTGCTAAAACTATCAGCGACCCAGGACACTGTTGCGTAAGTTCGCATGCCCTTGTCGTCAGGCGCATATCCGAAAGTGGCTCAGTTTGTCTGTTTCTTCCTTCTGGTTCTTCACCGCCACCCGCGCACCAGCTTGCGCTGTCCGCTACCCTCTTTTCTCTCCTTCATTTGGTCATAATCACCGCAGCATAGAGGCTTAGACGCTGCCTTGATATCATGGCCGAACACGGCGATGGAAATATCAAGGTCGTAGTCCGATGTCGTCCCCTCAATGCGCGCGGTTCGTGCCGTCCCACTTCCTGCCCGCGTCGCTCTTAACACTTCCTTTTTCACCATTCTTTCATTCCTTAATCCTGAAACGCAAATTGTGCATGCACGGTCTTGGTTACAGAGCTCGCGCGCGGCGCGAAACCCCTCATCCGGATGCAGGGCAACCAGACGTTGCTAGACCCGCCCGACCCCGGCTCGCAGCAGGAGAAAGCCTCCGGTCGCGCAACAGAGCGTAAGACCATGGCATTTAGCTTTGACAAGAGCTATTGGTCTGCTGGCCCACGCGACGAACCTCAATATTGTTCTCAGCAGACACTTTTCGACGATTTGGGGAAGGAGCTTCTGGACCATGGGTTTGCTGGGTTCAATGCTTGCAT
Organism: Albatrellus sp. MG142; assembly: GCA_003314695.1. Lineage (NCBI taxonomy): Eukaryota > Fungi > Basidiomycota > Agaricomycetes > Russulales > Albatrellaceae > Albatrellus > Albatrellus sp. MG142. The sequence goes on from QLPM01003362.1 coordinate 12,800, forward strand.
CTTAGCTTGTGAGTGCTCCACGTGTTCTCGGATATGTATGGCTGGTTGACATCACGCTGGGTCGAAGATGGACAGACGGGTGCGTTCTGTGCGCGAGGTTGATTGTATGGAGGGTGGACTGACTCTTAGTTTCGACGTTTTCTAGGATCCGGGAAGTCTTATAGGTGCGTGCCACATTTGACTTGAAGCGTTCCTGTTGTGCTTATATATGCAACTGAAAATAGTATGATGGGGTGTCAGTGGCATATTCTTGATAGACATTGATAACTGTTACTGAAACCAAGTCGTCTTATTGCAGACGGACCGGACAAGGGTATCATACCTCAGACGTGTTCTGAGTTGTTTGTGCGGGTGGAGGACAAGAAGGCACAGGATGCGAATGTTAATTTCACTGTGGAAGTTTCGTACATCGAGGTGCCACCTTCACTTCAACGTTGATTTTGATGTTTTATATATTGATAAATGCCTCGCAGATCTACAACGAGAAGGTGCGCGACCTTCTGAACCCGAAGAACTCGGGGAACTTGCGCGTGCGTGAGCACCCGAGCCTAGGCCCATATGTCGAGGATCTTTCCAAGCTTGTCGTGAACAGTTATGATGAGATGATGACACTCATGGATGAGGGAAACAAGGCTCGTACAGTTGCGGCGACCAACATGAATGAAACGTAGGAAGATCCCTCTCCATTCGACATGTTGTCTTATTTCGCTGTCAGATCATCACGTTCTCATGCGGTGTTCACCCTTATTTTAACTATGAAGCGTCACGACGTAGATACAGATCTCGATACAGAGAAGGTGTCACGCATCAGGTGCGTAATGTGCCCCCAATTTCAATGATGCAGCCAGTCAATATCATGTCATACCATGTGTTGCGTCTTATACGATGGGTAGTTTGGTCGATTTGGCTGGTTCCGAGCGTGCCAACTCCACTGGCGCAACAGGTCAGCGTCTGAAGGAAGGAGCCAACATCAACAAATCGTTGACTACGCTCGGAAAGGTCATTTCGGCATTGGCAGCTGCGTCTAACTCTGATGGTAAGAAGGGCAAGAAGAAGGCGGACGACTTCGTGCCATACCGTGATTCGGTGAGCCAGCTAATTAGCCTGTCCCATATGCAGCTTGATTCTCCTAACGCCGGTATTATTATATAGGTGTTGACATGGCTACTGAAGGACTCGCTGGGAGGTAACTCAAAGACAGCCATGATTGCTGCAATCTCGCCTGCAGATTATGAAGAGACTCTGAGCACACTCCGGTATGCGGACCAGGCAAAGAAGATAAAGAACAAGGCCGTTGTCAATGAGGACCCCAACGCGAAGCTTGTGCGTGAGCTTAAGGAGGAGCTCGAGATGCTTCGAGGTACGTTCTCTTTTGTGTTGATTTCGTGCGTCGAGAGTCCTCAACCTTATGCGCGTCTATCGCGGTGCAGCACGTGTTTCAGGTACGAGTAGCGAGGATGTGTACGACCCGAAGATTCCGCCCGAGAAACAAAAAGTGACGTACCGGACAAAAGATGGTAAGATCAAAACAGTCACGAAGGCCGAGCTGCAGGAGCAGCTCGAGACGAGCGAGAAGCTTATGGAGAGCTTGAATGAGACCTGGGAGGAGAAGCTTCAGCGGACGCAGGAAGTACAGAAAGAGCGCGAAAAGGCACTTGAAGAGCTTGGGATCACTGTCGAGAAGAACAATGTCGGCGTGCATACACCAAAAAAGGCGCGTTTTTGCGATTTAAAGTACGACACCTTTCGTATAATGTATGCTGACGATGACATTTAGATGCCGCATCTGGTTAACTTGGTATGTTCAATGTCTCAACTGGTTTTGTTAGGATATGCAGACTGAGTGCATTATATTATCGCTTGAAATGTAGAACGAAGGTGTGTTGCTCTCCTTCCCTTACAGTGGCATGGCATCACTCAGTTTGCCTTACCTAGATCCTCTTATGAGCGAGTGTTTGATATACCAGCTGAAACCAGGTCGAACCACGGTATGTACAAGATAATGAAATTCTCGTTACGTCTCAATTAATGCTTTGCAGGTTGGGCGCATGGAAAGCGAGAAATCTGTTCACATTCGCCTCAGTGGTGATAACATACTTGACGAGCATTGTTACTTTGACAACACAGACGGGAAGGTGACGCTACATGCAATTACAAATGGCGTAACCGTAAGTATTTCTTGGATCTTACTCAACTGCTCGTCTAAGCTCTCAAAACATCTAGTTCTTGAACGGAAAGCAAATATCACCAGAGCAGGTATGATACACCCTTCAATTAATTTTTGACATTTGACGGACTTGAATAGACGTACAAACTACGCTCAGGTTTTCGCATTATTCTTGGTACGTGCATATATTCAACATTCTATCGTTAATGTCTTTACTTCTGGTTTCAGGCGAGCATCATGTGTTCCGCTTCAACAATCCTGAAGAAGTCCGGAAGCAACGTGATCGGGCAACGATGAAGTCAAGTTTGCAGATTAGCGTGACGGCGGCTGATCTCGAAGGAGATACTAGGCCAGTTTCTCCCACCGCATCGTCTGCGGAAGTCGGGGACGTTGATTGGACCTTTGCTAAACGGGAGGCTGCACTCGCCCGTCTTGGTTTGAACCCGGCACTCGACAGTCTTCCGGACGAAGACCTTAACAAACTGTACGAGCGGATCACAATAGTCAAGACAATGCGGGATCATAACAACAAACCACGGCCAGAGAGCAGTCTCAGTCAAGCAGACGACATCTGGAGCGAGTCAGGGCGGCCGTTCATGAGTGACGCGCTGACCGACGACACTAGCATCGATGCACTTCCAAGTCAGGGTAGCCCTGATGTCGATGGGCTCAAGGAAGTACATAATCAACTGGAATCCCAGCGCCAGGAGTTTGAAACGCGTCTGCAAGCGATCTCAGAATCCACGGAAGCGGAGGACCTTAAAGAGGAGAAGGACCATATGCAGCACCAGCTCAAACTCGTACAGATGCATATGAGGCGACTATTGGAAGCGAGAGCACGCGGGGAGACAGACTTGGATATGGAGGCATTCGAGCCAGTGATATACAGTGCGAAACAGCTGAGACTTATTCGGAAGGTCTTGGACAAGTGGCGGGCGCATCGGTCATTTTCAATGGCCGAGACCGTCTTGTCAAACGCTGTCCTTATGAAGGAGGCCAACGTCATCAGGTAACATTTTTCAAGTCCTGATTGGCTCGTTGTAGCTCCCGGGTGCTGATTCATACTACTATAGCAAGGAGCTAGGGAAAGAAGTGTCATACAACTTCACAATCGCATCCGGTGGTTCGCTTGCCGCGCCGGCATCGTCCATCAACACAATTGCAGGGCTAGACGAATTTGGCGACGTTGGTGACCCTGTGCTTGCCTCTGCCACCCAGCCGTCAGTTGCAGTGAAGGTGCTGGACAAGCGCCACATGGCTATTTACATATGGTCGCTAGACCGCTTGCAGCTCCAAGTACAGCGCATGCGAAATTTGACCACCTTCATTGATCGGCCGTCCTATTCACAACACTTCTCTTCCGAAGAACCCTTCTACAACTCTCCCCCGCCGGAATTCTCGTTCATCGGCAACGCTCTCATCTCCCTTTCGTCCTTATCGCGTCGACTATCGTCTGTTTCAACAGTCCCCATTTTCTGTCGGTACACTGCGGAGGCAATAGGATCATGTCGGGTCGAGATCAAGCTTGTGAATGTGGTTTTATCCTCGAGGCACAATGGGTTCTCAACTCCATCTACCCGTTCCTCTGTACCGGGAGCTGTACCGCCTGGAAGCAAGCTCAGTTTCTTCCTGACGGTCGACTCAGTCAAGGGTCTGTCACCCCATGACTTCTCCGCCGTTCATTTGCAAGCACGGCTTTCCTCGTTCGTGGGATCAAGTCTCAAGTCGGAAGAGGTTTACCATTCAAGCTCCATCGATTGGGAATTATCGGCGCCGTCGGAACTGAAGTTCCGTCGCAGCTTTTCCATTGTGGCATCTTCTAAGGTAATCACTCACCTACGTCAAGGGTACGCTCCCATCGAGTTCTTCGCGTCATTACGGCCGCAGTATCTGGAACGATTGGAACGCTGGGACGAGCTTCGCGAGCAGACGGCATATTTTCCCACGAGGTCGGCGACGCCTGCCTCCGAAAGTAGATCTGCCCGATCACAACCGATGCGCCGTTCCGAGACGGACTTCGTTATGGAACAGTCTCACGACGTCGTTGCCTGGCTCCAGATCCGCGAGCTTGGGCCCGACGGCGAATACGCTCCAGTGCCTGTCATCTCGCAAGGAAACCTGGAACCCGGGGCCTTTAGCCTGCACCAGGGGTTGCAGCGAAGGCTCGCCCTGACGGTCACGTCGAACTCGGGACGGCAGCTACCTTGGACCGAAATGGTCCGCATCCGTATCGGCAATGTTCGACTCCTGGATGCAAAGGGCCGCGTCCACGAGTCGTCATCGAAGCCTCTTGTGACATTGCCACTGCAACAGGACCAGGTTGTGGAGTTCAAACCCGATGGGTCGGGTTCACTATCTGCGGAAGCACTATGGGACTCCAGCGTGCACAATTCAATTTTGCTCAACCGCGTGACGACGTCGTCACAGCGCGTTTTGTTGCAAGTTACGTGGTCTATTGCGGTCGAAAGTTGTAGCGATCCGGTGGAATTCTCGATGGACATGGCTGTATCGATGCAGACGCGCGATGCGCGCCCGCCGTCCAGGCTTATTGCCATGCTCAGCTCTATGAGAATCCTGTCCAAGACGAGCAATGTGTTCCACGTGCGCCTGTCACCCCCGTTGACTCGCTCTGCCAAGGATCTTTGGCGTCTTGATACCTCGGAAAAATATGTTCGAGGGGAAGAGTCCTTGAGCTCGTGGAAACCAAGAGGGATCTCTATCGTGGAAGACCACTCAAGGCTTGTAACAATGGAGAGACGTGCAGCCGACGTGCAAGCCGTACGGGTTATCTTGGCGACTCTTACGCATCTCAATCAGAGTAGCCAATCCGGAACAGTGATCTGGGGCTCAGAGGAGCTCGTACACAAGTCATTAGCACTCTGGCGGAAGCGATTCGGTCATATCGGAGAGGTAGATACCTCTTCCTTTGTCTTCATAAAAGTCTTTTACTGATTGGCTGTGTCGGAAGATTGTCTTGAGTCAGGAGCCAACGGAAGCGGACGCATCTATGAAGTCTTTTGGAAAAAAAGAGGCGGAGTCGTTGGATTACTTACAACTTACTTCTAGTACAAAGCTGGTGCCTAGAAGGTGTGCATTTTCGCGATGCTTCTCCGTCAAAACACCATGGTTTATTCCTTCCTTCAAGTGACGTTCCCACCAAGAAGGGACACCTCATGATCTTATTGGATGCCAGCCAAGACATGTGGGAAAAACGCTGGTTTGTTCTTCGAAGGTACATTTGTTATCCTTGTCGACGCTAGGTCTCGCTGACGCTGGGCGTAGACCCTATTTATATGCATATAAGCATTCAGATGAAGCGGAGGAAGTAGGCATCATCAACTTGAACGGTGTAAATGTCGAAAGCAATCCTGACATGGAGATTCTCCTTGGGGTACATATACCATGTTATCTCAATTCAAGTGTTGCCGCTGATGTTCTTTTGTTTAACCAGAGACGTTTCACCTTCACGCTCTTTACATCTTCCAATTCACATGCTCTTGCAGCACCTAGCTTAAGAGAGCTGCAATCATGGACTATTAAGCTGGATCCTACAAGGCTGGTGTCTTAATATAGTCTCCCGTTCCGTTCTTAAATATTTCATCGCTGTCGTTGCATATCGTAATTTTGTTGGAGATAGTGTCATCATCTATACCCCGTATTCGCTCATTTATATCTTTTAGATCTCAACCCATGTACGTTTCAGCCCAATCTAGTCATGACATAATGACCTTGGAATATGTGTTTTATTTCCATTATGACAATACATTCTTTCAGCGTTGATGTCAAAAGTAACTGCATCATTCATAGAACATTACATAATCAAGACTTAAATGAGGAATAACAGACCATATGACGAAAGCTGAGAAAGAAACCTCGGCGCCTGCCAAGAGGCACGTGCCAAATTCTGGCGGAGTGACGTAAGAGTAATACCCAAGAGCGCAGTGGTAAGGATGACCACTTGGTCAATGGGCAGAGAAGCACTGAAGTTAGGGACTAGTTCGTGGTCTCCGGTGAACCTGCTGCGTCGCCAGCAGACAGTTTCGACTCCACGATCTGCAATCGCTGCCAAGGCGGAGTAGCATACTCCGACACCTGCTCCAAACCGCCATGCAAGGCACCCACACGCAGTCCGGATAGAATCTGAAATTAAATATCAGACTTCTTTCCGCAGCGACTCTTATATGTCATATAACCTGCGTACATTGTGCGCGGCGTTCGAATGGTCGTAGACGCCGCCGAAGAAGGCGGTCGAAGCATCTTTGCCAATCATTGCCTCGAGCATGCGTCGACCGCCGGGATGATCATCAAGGAAGCTGGAGACATCATGAATGAAGCCAGAAATAAGGATAAGCGGGGCAGATTTGGCTTGTTCCTGGTCTTCCGTGTATATTAATTAAAGAAAAGATTGCAGAAGGGAGTGGACGTACAGCTTTCCCAGCTTACTACAGGTAGATCATTAGAGTCAAGGGGTTTTGGAATCCGATCTTGATCCTGCTTCAGTTTCTTGAGCAGCATGGTCAGCTTCCCTTTCTGGATTTCTCGCTCAGGAAAGACTTTGAGGTGTGAAGCAAGCCCAAGATATGAGCAGAGCGCTATGAACCATTTTGTAGGATCGTACTGGTACCACCTGATGGCATTGCGATAGTCCATAGGAAATTGGTGGTGGAAATTGTGGTACCCCTCCCCAAGGGTCAGTAGCGCCGTCAAAACATGATCCCTGGGAGAGTGCTTGTCATCGAAAGTCGTTTCCCCAAGGTAGTGCGCAAATGAATTGACGCTGAAAACGGACTAAAAAAATGGGAACACTGAGTGTATGAGATTTCGGGAGAACAGAGAAACGGACGTGGTGCACAAGCATTAACCTAAAGCATCCGGCATAGAAGAAACCGCCACGCCAGTCCCCCCAGAAGTAACCAGGTATGCAGGTCGGAAGAATGAGGCCGAAGAAAAACGCTACATAGAAGTAGTCGCGGTGTTGCCAAGTGACGACTTCGTTGTTTTGAAGGTCGCTTATATCTGCAAACCCCGGCTTGGCTCGCGGCTTCACCAACATCCATCCAATGTGAGTGTGCCAAAACCCACGATGAGCTCCATACGGATCCAGATCCGTGTCAGTATAGCTTTATTCAAAGCGGCTTGTCAATTGATTGCTAGGCCTGTTTCCTGAAAGAACTCACCGATGGTGAGATCTGTGGCCGCGAGCCCACCACTTGATAGATCCCTGTATAGCAGCCCCGCCAGATATTGCTAAGAAGTACTGGAGGCACCTTGCGGCATTGTAGGAGCGATGAGACCATAATCTGTGATAGCCTAATCGCATCGCCTCATTGATACAGGATCTAACAGAGCCAAAAAGTTGACGTGTATTTACCGGCAGTTATACCTGAGGCAGCCTGTCAGCTAGCAACGTGTTAAGAGATGATGCAGCGCACCGATCATATTGACAAAGTACATATACACGCAGAAAAGCAGTGTGTACTTCTGTATTCTAGTGGTTCTTGCTCCGTAGAAAGCAAGGAGCGGAATGAAAGCAATGACAGACAGGTTGAACCACTGGACTCGCTTCATCCATGTGGTTGAGAATAGTGGACCGAGTAACAATGGAGTCTCATATCGCACTGGGCCCTCGTCTAGATGGACTTCCCAATTCGAAGCTTGGCTATGCCGTAGGTCGCCTTGTAGCGACACCGGAGAGGACTGACAGCCCGTAAGTTCCGATGCTGTAATCCCATCGGTTGACTGAGACATTGACTGAGGCGGGGGTGAGAAAGACGGGGAAGTTGCGAGGGAAGGTGAGGTGGGAGTAAGCTGCAGAGTGGTGGGCCAAAGTCGCAAGCCCATAGGAGTATATTTAAAAGTAAGAGTTCGTCTAATATGTGTGATTTCCCCCTCAATCTACGGACCCGTCATATATCAGCGTATGAAGCCAAGTCCAAACAGCACAGACAAGTAAACACGTCGATACCACAAGCCTCACAACAGGTGTGCATTCGTTCAATGAAACACACACACCTTCTCACGATGGTTACGCCCAGGCACCAGGAAGCGAGGTTTGCACAAGGGCGCATAGCTGGTTTCTAAAGATCGAAATAAGTCATACAATGCCCGAAAGCCGGTTGACAGGGAATGTGTTTGCAGAGGTGAGGAAATTCAAGAGAGGAATAGCCTGAGGTGCAGAGCGTGAGAACTCATCGATGTACCCTATCAAAGTTGATCCTACCAAAAATTTCGCCCACCGATACTGTACTTGATCCAATAAAGCATGTCTGACACACTCGTGAGCACGTCTGGGATAGCCCGTCACAGTAAGACATCACTGTGACAAATAAAATGTCATATGGAGTGACTTCCCCAAACTCATCGGAGAAGAATGGCAATAATGCATTGGATATTTTCTGTTATACTGACATTGGTCAATCGTTGCTAAGTGAGGATACACGTACCCCGCAACCCGTCGCAGCAATCAAGGCAAACGGCATTGCAGCATACAGCAACCGAGAACATGAGAAATATCTGTCATGGTAGGGTTGTTGTTTTCACTAGAGGCCAACGCGTACCATCGTGGTGATGTGATAGTAACAACCGTTTGCCTCCGATGGGCGCATCGATGATCGTGAAAAATCCCACCCGTAGAAAGCCTGAAGGGCGCAGGCTGTGTATATATTGATGATTAGTTTGGAAATACAAGCTTGGAAAGTCACGCAGTGGGCTGTGCCCTTGCACAACACCGTGGTGGATGCCACAAAGCCCGCCTTCTCCGATGGACTAGCCAATGCCAGTGCGACTCAAATGGCAGGTGTTATTTTTGAGATAACTTCGAATTATACGAACTGGTAGTTGAAGACTGTGGTTGCGGATTTGCGTGCGAAGAGGGTCCAGAGTAAATGCGAAGCAAAGCCAACTTGAACTTGAAGCATACTGATACCGAATTGCCGACTGCGAGTTCGTGTAATGGCGGCATGTATTGTCACACGGTCTGTCACACGGACCATCGGTAGGCTCCGGCATACTCGAGCTCTCCCACTGCACTGGCAAAGTATCAATGACCTAAACAGCGATCTACCATGCGCACCGTCGTGCGCACGTCGCCGTTTTTGATTTCGCGTGCACCATCGTCATCTGATTGGGTCATCGAATCCTTCATGAGAATAACTCATCAACTTCCCAAAGTGCGCGATCGCCGTCTTTCAATCCAAAGCTCGTCTCTATCCGGCATGTTCAGTAATATTTAATGTCGATGGGTCAAGGTCAAGTCATTTTCGTCTCTGCTTCGAAGATGATGCGGCTTGGGATCGAGTTGCCTCATTTTGCGATCTAAGTGAACATCCCCACTGGCCGTGACCCAATGGGTAGGCAGAACTCATCGGATCTGTCCCTTCGAAACATGGCCATGACCATCTGTCGAGATTGTACATCCTGCCTCGATAGATGAGGGTCTTGCGCTGATGCTCGATGCGAGGAGCGAACGTGTCTTGAACATTCCAATTACTCTCAGTCCACCAGGTATATCACTGCCAGTCTGGCAGGCTGAACGACCGAAGGCTTGGCATAAGCAGTCCCCCCGGTCCAGTTGTATGCGTTATCGGAGCGCCCAATTACCAATAGGTTAGCTCGTGGAGAGACTTTCCTGTGGTGCGTGAATGGCGCTTCCTCTGAGAATTTGGGGATATGAATATATACAGGCACCGGCATCGTGTGCAGCTATTCAGAGTGCATCCTAAACATCGGTCTAATTCTTCACGTATGTTTTCGAAAATGGCTCAGCGATTGAGGCTCAAACTCAAAAGTCCTTTTGACGATCTGCTACTAAATTTAGCCCACGTATCGCTGGACATCGATATGTTGAAAATGTAGCGGAAATCCGTGTTAACGCCAGATACTATTTACGAAACTTTATAGTGGACCCAAGCTCCTGGATAGGACATTCCTTGGTTAGAAGATCGACTTTCTGCTCGCACAAAATACTTTTATTCCCAGACAGACGTCCCTATGCTTCTTCGGGTAGAAAGAAGCCCATTCACGCCTTTCCCAAGAAAGCCGTCAATCCGCGCAGCGCAGCCGAGACCTGGTGGTGTCTTACCACTTTCATCTTACGGTGACCCCGAAGGTTCACCGCAGTCCCGCTGGATCTTATGGAGTAAGTATAGGTGAGGCTCATTACTCATCTTCCCATTCCTCCTTTGTTGACCTCGTGGGGTCGTGCTCTCCGATCTGTACCTCCGAACGGCGAAAGCAACGTTTCAATGTAGCCAGGCCAAGATCTATCGGGAAGATAATGAAGTGTCCTCACTCGTCTCCCTCCTGCATTTCCCATACGCCGACCAGACTACGCGCAAGTCGCCGCCTGCTGTGTTCCAGGTCTCTGTAGAGCCCCATAGCTGGGTCTTCCCACCTTGACTCCATTGTGCCGCTGGATGGCACCTTCTACCTGCGACGCGGGACCATTCGTGCAGTATAAAATGGCTATGTCTGCTCTATACTGCTCAGATACATTCCTCCACTTTTTTCTTTAACATCCGACTGCTGTCCAGTATGGCTGCAATCGTTCCCGGACAGCATCCAGTACCTTCATTCTCATTAAAAACTTTGAGCTGGACTCTCTCGTCCTTGATCCCGAGTCCGCGCTCGCTGTTCGTTGCCTTTGGTATGTGCTTCGTTCTGTATCTCTGGCAAGCATCATTACAAAGCCTCGCGTTCTTTGCAGCGCGTAATTCTATCGTGGCAGCTCTAGACGCGTCGATCTCTGTAGGATATCTAGAAATAGAGGAAAAGAAGGGCCTCTACAGCTTTGGAAATCGTATTGAAGGTCAAAACTTCGTGCACCTCAAAGTTCTTAATGATCACTTTTGGACGCATGTCTTGTTGTAAGCAAATCCAAGCTGTAATACTTTCTTCGTCTCCACTTACATGCTGTTTATCTTGGCAGAAACGGAGACCTTGGATGTAAGTCCACAGTTACATATTGGATCCAGATCTTTGATACCTAGTGGGTTTGCAGTCAGTGAAGCTTACATGATAGGCGACGTTGAGGTGAATAGCCTTAAAAACGTCATGAGAGTGAGTAAACGTTTTGCAGGCAAAGGTTGTTGCTCACAAGCCGTGTCATGTCCTCAGTTATGGCTTGAGAACGAGTCCAACATGAGCAACCTGAATTCTGTTCTAGGCCGCATCTCGTCAGCAGTGTCCGGCCTTTCCAATGCGTTTTTCGGCCAGTCGCGGACCAAAGCCAGACTTAATGCCATTGCCAGCTATGACCAGTCCAACGAACTTTTCAAGGTGCGTTCCATTGGCATTACGCTATCCAGGTCACCGTGGCTCACCTGACTATTGGATACACTAAGGCATTCCTAAGCCATGAGATGATGTACTCATGTGCACTCTGGAACGAAGATGAAGGGGGTGTACGCGGTGATATGACGCCGGGACGAGTTCGGCGTGGTGATGAACTCGAGACGGCACAGCTTCGGAAAATTCATCACATACTCCAGAAGGCTCGTGTCAAACCCGGACACAGGCTTCTCGAATTCGGCTCTGGCTGGGGAGGTTTAGCTATAGAGGTAATGGCATTTTAGTACATCATTCGACCCATCATCTCATAACATTGAACCGTTACCCCCAAAGGCTGCGAGAACATACGGTTGCGAGGTAGACACACTTACCTTGTCAATTGAACAAAAGAAACTTGCGGAGGAGCGCATACAAGCTGCAGGTCTGGAAGACCGCGTCAGAGTCCATCTCATGGACTATCGTGAGCTTCCGGCAGATTTTGAAAAGGCCTTTGACGCGTTCGTCAGCATCGAGATGCTCGAGGTACGTTCCTTGCTGGTCGTGCATCCCTCTTGTGCTAACGCACGCCTGCAGCACGTCGGCTCTAAGGTACTTATGATCGCGTTCAGCCAGACTAAGACTAATGTGATCATTAGTACTACAACACATACTTTAAGCTCGTTGATTGGGCCCTCAAATCTAACGACGCCACTGTGGTCATCAGCAGCTCCACGTTTCCCGAATCGCGTTACACAGGTTACCAGTAAGGCGAAGTCTTCGGAGTCACCGATTAACTGCTAAATACTTCCGTTTAGAGCTATGGATTTCATGCGCAAATACATGTGGCCGAACTCATGCCTGCCGTCCGCAACTGTTTTAATTACCGCTGCACACGATGCATCACAAGGTCGCTTCACACTCGATAGTGTGGAAAACCATTCAGCGCGTACGTATTCCAGCCAGCTTGCAGCTCTCCACTAATGCTGACAGATGGGTGTGCCGCAGACTACCCTCGCACGTTACGAGAATGGGATCGTCGTCTCAAAGCTAACCTGACGCAGGACGCCCTGGCAAGCGACATGCCCGAACTCCAAAAAGACGAAAGCGCGTATGAAGCATTTAAAAGAAAATGGCACTATCTCTTCGCTTATGCTGGTACCGGATTCGCAAAGGGCTACATCACCTGTCACATGATGACGTTCATCCGCGAGGTGAGTTTGGCCTGTGGGACATTTACTCAGTGAACATACCTAACGAGGTCGGTGGCGCTTTTCATAAAGGACGATACCCCCGCTCCATGCGACTAGGAATCGGGATCGGAACTTGACCAAGCTAGATTGTGGGTTGTTGTAATGGTTAGATAGGACGATCCGATCCCTATGTATTCACTCTTCGGGACGGATGGGGCCAGGTGTCTAGTACTACATTGGCTGCGCCGATCTATATTTGTCCATCTATTATGCATTTTCATATATATTCGTATTATATCTTTTATGTTGTCGCGACTCTTTACCGCAATAATATATTTGCTTTACATTCCCAGCGGCCACCCTTCTGA
>QLPM01003365.1:0-19961 GCA_003314695.1 Albatrellus sp. MG142
TGCGTTGTCCGGGACGATTTCGTCGAATACGACCTGCTTTTCCTCACTTGTTGCCGTCTCCAGCTTTTGTTGGATAAACCGTGAACCATGCTGATCACCACTAAACTCCACAACATAATTAAAAATATCCTAAACAGATGTTTCAGCTACATTGCAGCGTGATGGATTCGTACACATACCCTGAGCTCCCACTTGCGAGACTTGTTGGCACGGAACTCGTCTAACAACTGACTGCGAAGTGCGACCCCTTCGCTCTCTTTACGGCGACCACCGTGGACACCCTGCTGGTACATGTGGATTGCTTGCGGGGTTAATCCGCCGTAGACTCCAGGAAGCATCATAGGAAGTTGAGAACCATAGTCTAGTGCGGGATATGCCTGGTGAGGAGATGGCGATGAACGAACTGGGGGATACATCAAGCCTTGCGATGTCATTTGTTGATGTTGCTGTAAGTTATACTGTCATTGAAATGAAGTCAACAGTGAATCTCTAACGACATCCATGACTGGTATGTACCTGAAGTTCACGTTTCTTGTCCGTCAACGTGGCCGGTATAGCGGATGCCAATTGAGGAGTCATCATTGGAGAATGCGACGAGGGGTGATACACCATGGGCTGTGTGGGGTAGTAAAACTGTGACCCCGGTCTTGCGGTAGCGGAGTAGTCATAAAAGACACCAGGCTGCTGAAAGTAGAGTTCAGCAGGCATGATGATGGTCAGAGAGGTAGGGCAGCGACAGAAAGGGATACGGTGGCAGGAGCGGTAGCAGCACTCACCGGTGATGATGTGTACAGCGACGGGTCCGGAGTGGCCCGATAGGCATCGTATGGGTATGAATATTCTACGTAAGTATCCCTCACAGATGGCGGCCCTGCGTAGTACGCTGGGTAATCGGTCTGAGCATAGCCATTGTACGGACCTCGCGGCTGCTGCATGGGTGGAGGGCCGCGGATCTGAGGCGCAGATGGGTGAGTAGTTGCTCCACCGTTCGCTTGTTGATTACCCGACGTCTGCTGACGGTAAGTAGTAGGCTGTTGAGAGATACCATACGAGTCATCCTCAACAGCCATGCCTCGAATACCCAACGACAGCTCATTCTCAACAATGGAAGAGGTCTGCATCGGGTCGTAGCCAACAGAGGAGTTCTGGAGAACCTGCTGACCAGAGAAAGGTGATGATGACCCGAAACCACTGGGCTTAGGAGAAGCCGCAGAGGTGTAGCGCGAGGGCGCTGAGGAGTCTTTATTCAGGCCATTATCGAAACGTTGAGGAGAGAACTGCGCTGGCTTCGCCACGCCAGCCGCCCGGTCGTCCTAAAAAATGAGTAATTTATTATGTCATTAGTTCAAACTTATTTAATGACAACGCAACTCACTATACGTGGTGCGGAAAAGCCCGCTGCCTGGACTGCAGGCCTCTGCCGTGCATGGTGGTGCAACGATAAAGTATCCTGCAATTGTAATAAGTAAGCGAGATGCAAGCATGGATATGTGGCTAAAAATCACGTATTATAGTGACTACACACCAATTGTGATAGATCCTTTTTCTGAGGACTTCCGTTGACCTCATCCCAAGAGCCACTTGCTGACCGCCCGGCTGTCCAGCCTTCCGAAATATTTCCTCTGTATCCACCGTCGGTCTGAGCAGATAAGTCCGCAACACTAGCCGCAGACGAAATTGAGGCGTTGCGTTTTGCGCTGCCGTTACCCCAAACCTAGTCCACAACCGGTCAGAATGAAGTCAGGGCCGCTCCGGTCGGCGCACATACCTGCCATCCAGAATTGAGCCCCTTCAGTCCGCTGGCGTGACCCATCCCAACGCCAAACATGTTGCCTGGGGCGTGCGGCGTCAACTTCCGCTGGCCGTGTGCCTTGAGGTGAATGACGCGTCAGTTACCAGCAAGACGCGTGCAGCTAGCAAGATGGGGACGAACGTTGCCTGGTGAGCCAGACGGTGAATGGGGGACAGACCGGGTTGAGGAGCCGGAGGGCTTGCGAGACGAGACGTCGTTGGCTACAGACATGGAGGGTACTGAATACTGAGAGCTGAGCGGAACTAAATGACAGACGCCAGAAGGCTAAGAGCGTAGCGATGACTCACGAAGAGACGGGGCGTGCTATTAAGAAGACGTATCTACGGAATGCAGGGTTTGTTACGGAATTAGGCTGTCTGGAGGTTGAGATGTGTCGCAGATAGTACGGTGCAGACGATACAAAGGGGGCTGGCTAGTAAGAAAGCGTGGCACTCGTAGGCAACAGAATGGCAACGGCGGCGGGAGCGACAACGATGAAGGCACGAACGTCGTAGCAAGGAAAGGAAGAAAGGAGAGGGAGGGGGAACCACTGGGAGGAAAAGAGAGTGGACGAGGCCGCTAACGGGGTGGGGAATGGACAACGAAAGGAGCACGTTTAGCGACGGAGACGTCGGAAAGCGAAATAAAAATAAAAAGCGGAAAATGATAAATGGATGTGAATGAATAAAAGATTGAGACCGTTAACGAAGTGTGAATTGGGGCATGGCGACGGGCCTTTGGCAGTCACATAACGCCGCGCGGCACAGCCTTGGCCAGTCGCCGCCTTTTCGCTTACTTGCTATCCACGAAAGAAGCCTCCAGCGTCTCCCTTCCTAATCTGCCCGTCCGCCCGATGGCCGCCTCTTCCCAGCGGAGATGACCACACCCCCTCGTCCTCTCCAGCGGCGCCCAACTCTCTGCCTCCGTCGCGTACCTTTGCCTATATTGACCGCCCGCCCGTCCGGAACCATGTCAATGTGGCCTAGTGCAACCCTAGCCAAGATCGGCGGCGCGGTGAACTGTGATCTCAGATAGTCGACTCGGAAGCGGCGTGGGAGTCTGTCTCCGCTTAGCCACTCGCGGAGCTATTCTTCGCTTTCTGTCGTGTCTCGCATCCTTTTGTAACTGCACCGGAAAGACATCTCCGTCCGTTCTGCCCGAAGCCTGATATGATCGCCAACTCAAACACCTTACACGCCGCACAATTACCATGTCTAGTACTATTCAGGGTTTAAGATCCAACGCGGCAATGCACTAAAATTGCATGAGGGAAGGTAGATGTAGTGTAGAAGGCGTACAACCAGCAGCAGGTATCTGAAGATAGCGGAGAGCGATGCCAAAAGGCGAGAACAGCGATGCGGTACAACATTCATCGAGACTGGAAAAACCACGAGGCTCGTTTCCCTGCATTGCTGGTCTCAGTCTCTAATTCGGCAGATCATACAATCGGAAAACTTACCAGATCTGTTTGGTGATCGGCGTGACATTGAGGTAACGTAATACCTTAATGAGATTGTTATCAACGAAACAAACAAAAGAAGACTAACCCTTCCTCGTTTTGCAGTCTTGACAGTGGATTGGCAGCTGCACTGCCGCCGGTGATGGGCACAGGACCGGAGGCCCCACTCGAGGCCGCGCCTCCACCTCCGCGCAGAGGCTTCGCAATCCGGCCGAAACTGAGTGATGACGATACAGCAGCTTTTTGCGCTAGGAGGGGAGGCTATGACATAAGCGGTGCAGTCGCGTGGCGTAGAAGACACGTACCACGGGCTTGGTCAAGGCGATCCCTCACGGCCTGGAGCTGGGACTCGAACTTCTGGTTTTGCATGGCTAGTCTGCGATCAGCATCCTGCAAAAGAGCTTCCAGATTCTGTATCCGCTCGTTTCTCGCAAGAAGCTTCCGCTCGGCAACCCCGGCTTCCTTTTTAAGCGCCGAGTTTTGATCAACGAGCTGTGAGGTTTTAAACTCAGAACCCTATTTGAATCCGTCTGTATTAGTGCCTACCTGCTTCTGGACCAGCGTCAATTGTTCGAGGTTCCGCTCGAGGAATGCCATCTTCTTCTGCTGAGCCTTCGAATTGCTGTTTCGGATAACGTTGTTGTACTGCTCTTTGATCTCGTCCAGTTGGATTTCGAGCTCGACAACCTATTCAATAATTAAAATATCCAGCTTTTGCAATGACTTCACACATACCTTCTCACAGCGATTCTGCAGATCGCGCATCAAAGATTTCTTCACACCGTCGAATTCGGCAAGCTGTACATTGATAGCCTTCCGCGTACGCTCGAGATCTTGAGCACTCTCGGCTAAGTTCTTGCCACCCTCAATTCCCGCGGATGTTACGGCAAAGGCACGCTAGGACATCATCGTTGTCAGACCTCGAATCAACGCAGTCGAGATAAATTTTTACCTTGAGCTCCTCGTTGACGCCCTTCAAACCATCGATAGACGCGCTCAGGCTACGAATCTCGTTGCCCTTCATCTCGAGTTGTTGCTTCAAGTCTGTAACTTCGCTGAGATGTGCCTCGCGCTTTGCAGCATATTGTGCTTCAAGTTTGACCTGGCCCTCACATGGGTGTTGAGTTGTGGCGAGAATAGAAATCAGAGCTTACTTTCAAGTCAGCGACAGACTCAGCAAGGTCAACATTGCTAGTCTCCTCGTCACGAATAGTCTTCTCTGTTTTGTGGAATCAGAAAACCCAGAAGGTCGAGAAGGACGCAACGAACCCAACAGCTCCTCGTACTCAGTCTCGAGGGTAGCAAGACGGGCCTCCAACTCGTCCTTTCGCCTAATGATCATACCATTCTCTTCTTGCCTCTGCCTGAGGCGATCTACTGTGTCGCGGACCAACGATTGGCCCTCTGCCAGCTGCCGGCGGACCTGGATGATGTCGTCTGCAGATAAAGTTGACACTGCAGCATCAGAGTCGATAGTATCAAGCTTAGCCAGTATCTGGCGAAGTTGTTCGTCCTTTTCGGAGAACGTTCCTTGCTGTGGAATGTTAGGCTCCACAACAGCTAATAAATAGCTCCGAATAAACATACTGTATCAAATTGAGCCATCATGAGAGCCATCTTCTCTTGTTTTCGTTTCTCTTTGTCCTCGGTGGAAACATCCTTGTGTGTGGACTTTAGGTCAGCGATGGTCCTCCGCAGCTCCTCCAACTCGCCCTTCGCATCGGTATTTTGCTCCTTGAGGATATCGATAGTGATGATGCTCTCCTTGTTGTCGTAGTCGAGCCTCTCAACTTGCAGCCGTAGTTCGTTCAACTGCGCAGACATGGCTTTGTTTTCCTAAAAATGTCGTAAGGAGATCAGCTATGAAGCATGCCATGCAGAGTAATATTCTCCACCTTTGATGAGCTTGCCTCTTGTTCTTTCAGGAACGTCAGCTCCTCTTTCAACTCCTTCACCAGTTTGTCCGCGGCAACCAAGGCACTCTCCTTCTCTGCCAATTGATCACTCAGTTCATTCTCCCGCTTCAAGAACTCATCTCTCTCATCCTTATCAAGGCCAATGACAGTCGGCGTCTGCGGTCTGCTATCCAGATCCTTCAAACCCTCTAGGGTAGGGTTCACTGGCGTCATGCTACGCGCTGGCGTGGACGGCGTCGGCGATGCTGTCGGCTTCTTCGGTGCCGTGGGAGCTCCAGCCTTGTCGCCACTGGTGGCAGCATAGTCGGTAGGGTCCACATGACCACCTGAACGCCATATAGCAAGCTCTGCTTCCAGAGCAGAGATGGTCTTCTGGTATGACGCATTGGCAACCTGTGCTTTCTGCAGGAGCTGCTTGAGCTCGAGAGGTGATAGCTCGGCATTGACACGGGCAGTATTCTTGATAGACTTAGCACGGATACCGAAGCGTAGTGTTGAGAGAGTCTCGGCTTCATTGTAAGACGCAGGAGAGCAATTGATGATCAGGGTTGTGCGAGAGTTACCACCTAGAGACTCTTGCAATATACGAGTCAGCTTGGAATCACGGTACGGAATGTGCTTAGCCTGTACATATTGTTAGTATCTACCTTGATGGCAACAAGATTGCTACATACCTTTGCATCCGTAAGAGCGTTAATGACCATGCCAAGAGCAGAAAGCGACTTGTTGATTTTCTTCGCCTCTTCAAGGGTCTGTCCTGAAGCGCCGGTCTTGCCAACCTTTTCTGAACCAGCCAGATCGACAAGGTACAGGTTTCCAGTCTTTTGAGCACCACTTTCTGTGTTCCTTTGACTAATCGTGATAAGGAAAATGGAATGTGACCGGGAACTCTCGGCATTCATATCTATGCACTAAGTCAATAACTCATTCATATGGCAATGCTTGAAATCTCACGGGTAGATGTTACCACTCGAGCCGCTCCACCCTGCCTCATAATCTCGTAGACCTCGCGAGCGCTGCTCACATAGTAGTCTGAAAGACTCTTCACGTACACGCCTTTGGATTTCTCCTCATGAATCTGCAGGTTATCGTTCTGGGCTGATTTCGCATGGATCCCTCAGTACAAAGGGTACTGGGATGCGACTGAGTTCGGACTCACGTTGCAGCAGATCCCTGATGCGTTCTAGATAGATTTCCATGTATGAGACCTTGACGAAGTACTCTAGATGGGCATCGGACTCTACAATCGACTGGAAGATCTGTTCAGTTATGCGGGGTATAATGCCCTTCAGCTCGGGCGAATCGATGTCTGCACCCTGTCCATAGAATAAGTACAGAACACGATGGTTTAAGGACGAAGATATACCATCATGGTAAATGTCTTTCCGCTACCAGTTTGGCCGTACGCAAAAACGGTGCCATTGTAACCATCCAAGACATCTGGAAAATGCTGTCAGTGGAACGAAGATCAATGAGTCACCAGAATATGATGACAGGCTCTCATGGTAAATATGCAGCTTCACATCACGCAGTAATTTTACTAAAAGAACTTGAATACCACCCACCCTTCACAATGCTACGACAAGTCCAACGGCGCGTTAGTTTGAATGCAGGAACCTTCGCTAGTCTACACTCACTCTTTGACGCCATAGTCAAAGACTTCCTGCTGCTGGGTGCTCATAGGAAACACCCTATCAAATGTAAACCCATCCTTCTCCGGCCCAGAGCTGACCTGGGCAGATCGCAATTGGACGGTCTGGAGATTATCATCGAATGCGACAACAATGTCACTGCCTTCCCTTATTTCTAGGGAGTTTGGCGGTCGAAATCTGGGTGTAAGGAGATCATCAAGACATGCGCAAGATAATAGATGTGCAATTAGTGCCACTGACCGACATACGACCTTGATGTTAGTGGAAGACATAGTAGTAAGGAAGGTCTATTGGGACAAGCGAGAGACGAGTTCGGAGGATATAGAGACACAAGACGTAGACAGCGACTGGAAGGAATGCAGAGGAGACGCGAAGGACCAGACGGCAGCCTGAGGACGCGTGCAGCCCTTGACGAAAGAGGTTGCCCGAAAATGGATTGTCAATGAGGTCGCGAATTCGGCTCGGACATTTTATTTATGGCTGTTGACGCTTTCTGATAACCTCTAGATCTCCTTCTATGTCTGACTCTCATATGGCGTTCAAAGTTTGCATTGCAACATCTCATCCAGAACATATTCGTGTGTATGACAGTGCAATGAGCCTCATGTGTACCAACGCAATCCATGCATATAACAATATGTGAATCGTGTCCGTCCCTTAACTCCAAGCTCCACTGTCAAGCTTCCATGTTCAACTGGCAACTAACTATGTTGGTGTCACCCCCGTATCCCACAGTCATGGGTCTGGCATACGTATCCGCATATAAGGTCTGTGAAGGAGACTGGGTCTAGCATACGCCCCCAAGGACGACCCCGTTCCGTGATTTCCAATTTCCCGTAGCATATTTCGAGTTGGAACGATTTGACATGAAGACGATGTACAAAGCTGGATTACATGAGGTCCTAATCCACAGTTTGTATTGTAAGTACTGCATTCTGTACGCCAGACGCCGTCGGCACAATCACTGCAACAATTTGAGCCAACAAACAATAGCTCGTTACTGCCATGATGACCATTCACGCACTGCGTAAGTTGTTTTATTCCTAACGTATCTATCTCTCGGCGTAGTTGATAAGACATGTAAAGATGAAAGCCCACCGGATTGACGTTCTCATCAATATGGAGACCACTGTTGTGCCGATTGATATACACACGCAGGAGGAAGTTCAGGTACCCTGAGATGCATAACACTGCCTGCATCAGGTCCACGATCGTTACAGATACCAAATCTATTAATTGTGTACAACGTAAGTACAACGTAAGCATGCTCGGTTACTATCACGGGACCATGCTTTCATTTTGGACCTTTTCACTTTTTCAATTTGCAAGCTCAATTCTCATTCAAATCCCTTGAATTTTTATTTTTTTTGTGAATTAACTTCAACACCACTAGAATACAGTCCCAAGCATGGACAATTTTTTATTTTGAAATGGGAGCTAAGGACAGAGCAAAATGTGGTGTGAAACTGTAGATTCCAAGCTGAATAGGTCTCGGTATATAAATCAAGAGCTCTGACTCCTTATATGAAATTTGGGTACAATTTCTCTGTAGTTATTGTGTTGTATCTAAATTTCCGAGAAGATTCAGAGGGTTTCCTGTGATGCAGAAATGAAAAAGCTTCAAGGCGTTACATAAGGTAGGCCGCATCGACGTATGACTACATTACGTGACCAAAAGTGTTACATTCAGTGACAAACCACCATTTCATGTATTCAGCTCGCATCTCGTCGAAATAAAATATTTTGCTCGCAAGGATTTATGTATTTTGACATTCTGAAGACTTCCGTGGAAGTAGAATTATTTATTATGCCAATTAAATGTTACAAAAAACAGGGCTGACCCAGAGGAGGACACGGGGAGGGAGATTTTTATTCAGAAGAACGACGAGCTAACTAAGTACCCAGAGCAAAATAGGAGCTCGGTAAAGTAAGGTAAATAAATGACGAACAGCAGCGGAGACAAACCGTAGTTTGCACGCGTCAGTTTGCAACTCCAACATTAAAACCTTAAATACATGATTTTCTAGTCAAATTTAGCAAAATACACCATTAAGATGACCACATCTCCATCCCTTGAGCCTCCAACATGGGGAGAAGAAAACTGAGAAACCTCTGTAACCTTGGATCATACTACAGCGCCAATAAACTGGCCTCCTACAGGGAGCCAAACCAGGATATCAAGGAAAACTTGAATGTGAGTAATGTGATGACACAGTGATTCTGGCTGACAGCACTCACAGGAACCCACTCAAATAGATAACCTTTCTCCCTCTATGAGGCCCAAGGGGAAAATCTACTGTACAATAAGTAAATGGTACTGATGGGAAGTTGGCTATGTGGGCTTCAAAAGCTTATAAGGGACATCACATGCTTCCCAGAGAAGACATGCTGGCAGATTACAATGAGAAAAATAATATCTAGACTGTTCTGTTATTTACATAGTGTACTAAATTGATAATTGCACAGGGGAAGGAGATTTGGGCAGGCTATGATATGGTGATAGTCACAGTGTCACAGTGACTATCACATCATGTGATGTAATCATACGTCGATCCGGCCTACCTTATGTGAACTCTCCCAGTTTAGACATTCAGGCTCCGCTTCATTCTTCGCCAACAGCACACCGCAGGCGAAACGGACTTTGAATGCGACAGCGCTGCCGGAGTGTGACCAGCTGTGACTTGTGCCACAAAAAAAGTGAAAAGGTGGTACAGTTGATTATCTCATACCACATACGGTCGGTGCCCCAGCCGGTTCATGCGGTATAAATTATGCGGTATCAGATTTCTCGCATAATTTAGCGGGTACCAAGTCGGTGAAGGCAAGGCTATGCGCCATGAGATCTTATGCGACATGAGGTTATGCGGTACGAGATAGTCAACTGTACCTCTTTTTTGTTGACCCCATACAGCGTACGTTGCCGTTTCCTCTGAAGTAATTTGAGAATATCGATGCCAGCATACTATACTACAACTCTTAGAAAGACGCTTAACAAACAGCGCAGTGGGTATGGAGAAATAAGATAATTCGTCAATAAAAGTGAAGAGATGGTTCTGTGATAGTACTGCCAGAGCAACTACAGCAGCGGAAGGAAGCCTAATATCGTGTCAGTCACTTATTATCGAGCAAACTATCCTCACAACAACGCGTTAACGCCATGCAAATGAAAGGATTAGAGAGAGCAGTATCTGCCGTGCCATAGATTGAGTTCCTACGTCTTGACATGGAACGGCAGCTCGCACGTCATTAGCAGGTCATCGTTTCTTTACATCTCCTATATGTATCATCACTATGAAATATAGTGCTTCGCTTTACAGTGCCATGAGGCGTATGTTTTGGTCTATTGTCCATAGACGAGTACTAGTACAAGCAAATAACTAATCAAGTCGGCAATCACTGGTGAAAGTCTGCTCGATCCTATCTGTTATGCTGCTAGCCACCCCAATTCTAGGAAATCAAACTCTCAGTACCGAGATGTGAAAGCCTTCTCAAACTAATGATTGTCCTAGATAGCAGTAGGACCGTGTGTTGACGTTGACAAAGGGGAGCTCGATCGCATGGCACAATTGACATGGTGCCACATCAAAGCGATAGCGTTGGTTACAGGTCGAGTGACAATCACTCTTCCTCGCTACCAACAGAAGCAGGGGCTGGCCTCGATCTACTCGAAGAGGCCACAGGTCGTCGGTGTGACTGATCTTTCTCTGCAGCATCCGCAGCATCCATCCATTCGGAGTAGATGTCAATGGGTTCCGTTAAGTCTGAGTAGAGTTAGCGAGTCACCATAATCATGAACACCAGACGGCTTACGATTGACTTTGGTCTGGTACCTCTGATAGCAAACTTTACAGACTAGCTGTGCAATACCTTCCTTCCTATCTATCTTTACCGTGACAGAGCTATCGTGGTGGCAGAACAGGCATGTGAAGGTGGTATCTGAGGAAAGGGGAAGACGTTTAGTATTTGCCGGAGGATCCCATATGAATGCAAACCTAGCGGCTCCTTCTTTCTGGCTGGAGCAGGCTTGCGAGACGACTTCTTGCGTTTACCCATGATGTCGACAACGAAGTCAAGGAATGTATCCTATTTCCTTTTTAGCTTGCGTCAGAGAACGGTCAGGTGATTACGTGGCACTCGATCACGTGATGACGCGTCTCTGGCGGTTGAATGTCACGGTAGCCGTGCTAACTTGAAGCCTTCAGTTATCACCCCTACCCTACGCACCCTGCCAGTCACAATATGGCATCTCGGCGAACGGGAATGACCCGCAATCGTTCTCAGACTGCCGGCTCTATGCCTCCACCTGCCGCAAGTGCCAGTACTGGCAGACCACGGTCTGCTATGACCAAATCAGGTCCATCACATCCCTCTGGTATTTCCATGCCTCTGGAAATAGGTAGCCCCGCTCCACCTGTACCGCCTTTGCCAGCTTCCAGAAACTTGAAGTCGCAACAGCCACAACCACAGCCACAGGACGACGGCGAAACAAACATTCAAGTTGTCCTTCGATGTAGACGAAGGTCGGAACGCGAGGTCCAGGAGAACTCGCCCATCATTGTCAGCTCTGAGGGTGCTCGGAGCCATGCAGTCACGATCGAAACTGCTGCACCCGTTTCTAGCTTCGGTATCGTAACTCTTCCGCCGACTCGCACGTACCCCTTCGACCTCGTCTTTGGTCCTGAGGCGGATCAGGCCATGATATATCAAGACGTCGTCAGTCCGATGCTGGAAGAAGTACTGCTGGGCTATAATTGCACTTTGTTTGCATATGGGCAGACTGGTACCGGAAAAACGTGAGTCTGATGCTCCCATTCTCTCTACTCGGGTTTACCAGGGTCGCTAGACATACAATGCAAGGAGATCTCGGTACCACACCGATGGGAAATCCTACTGCGCAGGCTGGCATGATTCCGCGCGTTCTTTTCCGTCTATTCCACCAACTCGAGTCTTCTGGGTCTGATTATAGCGTCAAAGTATCCTACGTTGAGCTTTATAACGAGGAACTTCGCGATCTTCTCGCCCCAGAACTAGCAGCGCCGATGGGAAGCACACAGCCGATGGGCATGGGCTCCAGTAACTCTCGGGATGCAAATGGTAATCAAGGCAGCCTCAAGATATTTGACGACGCCAATAAGAAAGGGGTTTTCATACAAGGGCTGGAGGAGGTCGCGGTGAAAGGCACTCAGGATGCCTTGGCCCTGCTTGTCAAAGGCAGCCATAGACGCCAGATCGCTGCGACGAAATTTAATGATCACTCCAGTCGATCCCATTCCGTATTTTCCATCACGGTGCATACAAAGGAGACCTCTACTATGGGTGACGATTTACTTCGCGTTGGTAAGATGAACCTCGTCGATCTGGCAGGGTCAGAGAACATCGGACGGTCGGGCGCAGAGAACAAGCGAGCGCGTGAAGCAGGCATGATCAACCAAAGTTTGCTGACTTTGGGCCGCGTCATCAATGCGCTGGTTGAAAAGTCTACACACATCCCATACCGGTACAGTACTTCGCCTCTGCTCTGATTCCAGTTATACTTATATATTTGGCTGACGTAGGGAGTCGAAGCTCACACGACTACTCCAAGATTCTCTTGGAGGTAGAACAAAGACATGTATCATTGCCACGATTTCCCCCGCTCGCTCAAACATGGAAGAAACACTTTCGACTCTGGATTACGCAATGCGAGCCAAGTCAATACGAAACCGCCCTGAGGTTAACCAGCGCATGACCCGCAACGCCCTCCTGAAGGAGTACGTCGCAGAAATTGAACGGCTCAAGGCCGATGTGCTAGCTGCCAGAGAGAAGAACGGCATCTTCTTCTCCGAGGATACCTGGAACCAGATGAGCGTAGAGCAGGAGCTGACGAAAACGGAGATGGAGGAAGCTAAGCGCCAGATTGAGATTGTGGAGAACCAGCTGAAGAGTGTAAGAGAAGAGTTCGAGGAGAGCATGAAGCTGCTGCAGCAGACGGACGGAGAGCTGAAGGACACAAAGGTGAGGCTTCAGGAGACGGGTCGAGTTCTGCAGGACAAGACGGCAGAGTTGACGACCACGAAGAATGCTCTGGAGGAGGAAGTTGTTATACGCAAGACCTATCAAGAAAACGAAGTAGTTCTTGACGGCGTCGCTTACAGCTTGAAGAAGACTACTGAGCAAAGCCTGAGCGATCTGGAAACCCTTTTTGCGAAATTGTGTAAGTTCCTGTCATGAACACAGATACCCAGCTTAAACTGTTGTAGCAAGAAAGTCGGCTATGTTCACTGCCAACACCAAGGTCGTCTTGACATATAGCAAGGCCTTGGCCACCGAGGCTCACACTTTCTCTTCTCAACTCGACGGCTACATCAAATCGACCAGCAGTGGTTTGACGAAGCTAAGAACTGATACCGAACAGTATCAGGCAAAAGAGTTGGAGACCCTGACAGCCTGTTCCGCACGTGTTAGCGAACAGATACAAAAGGTTCAGGAATCATTACAAGCCATACAGGCCAAAGATGAGGTATCTTCTGAAGCTATTGGCATCATACATGCGGCGATCAAGCAGGCGCAAGATAGCATTAAAACTGGCTTCTCCTCCTGGTCGGAGAAGCTCCAGGTGTCGAGCATGGCTATGTGTAAGGAGATCGAAAAAGCAAGTCTCAGTAGTTGTCAAACGGTGCGTTCCCTTCCCCAATACTATGCCCTTCATCATCTCTCACATGGATTTTAGGTGGAAAAAGCATTAAAAAGCATGTCTGCCCTTGTTGAGAGTGTCGTGCGGGAAGCGCAGGAGCACATCGATGTTGAGCGCAAAGCTGTATTGGATGCGAAGGCCCTCGCGGACAACGTCGCACATGAAGAAATTTGCCGCCTGCAGAATCAGAATGCCCACCTCATTCGCCTCCTACAGAATGAGAAGGTTAAATCTGAGCTTGCGAAAGAGGAACTCATTAAGCGTATTTCAGGTCTTCTGAGCGAGTTCGTGAACGAACGAGACCAGAGCTTGCGTGACGCAGTCTCCCAAGTTACCGAGAGCAACGACCAAGGTGACGAGGCAATGACACGATTTTTGGACGAACATGTGAATCGCGTTGAAGGAGTCGTGACTCGAGGTCAAGAGTGGTACATCAACATGGAGAAAAAGGGAGGGGAGGGCAAACGGTTGCGGGATGGCGCCTTGAAGGTAATTTATTTTCAATCTTAAAATCCATCTACGGCTCAATTGTCCTTCAGTCTTTGTCGCTCACTAGCAACACTATCAAAGACGGCCTCATCAATGCACAGAACTCTATCACCACATCTCTATCAGCGTACTCAGCTGATATCCAAAAACAAGCCCACTCTCTTAGCACCACTAGCCACGACGGTGAGCATTGATGTTTGGCGGGGTTTTTCCCTCTTTCTGACCAGCATTTCAGCATTTGAACGCCATGTTCGAGCGAAGAGAGCACGCACAGAGGCTACGAATGCGATGGGTGCCGACATGCAAACGGGGTCACGCCAACTGCAACGAGTAATAGCGTCTACTTCCAGAAACATCGAATCGAACGTGTCACGGATTGTAGCAGAGGTTTGTCTTTATGGACGTTTGGATGTCTCCGTGAAGTTCAAATTTTATTATCAGAGCTCGAAACTCTTGGAGTCTGCAGAGGTATACCAAAGTGCTGCTTCTGAACGCATTTCTGCCGTCCGCCAGGCCACGCAAACCTTGATGGAGCAGGGCGCTAAAGAGGATGCACCGACGGGAAGGACACCCAAAAAGCGTGTTACAGAATACGTCGATCACTGGGAATTGACGAAGAACCGAGAGATTATCCTCAATGAATGGAGAGAGCGCAAGCTTTCCTCCGGATTCGGGCCTCCTTATTCTCCTAGTCGTCTCTCCCCCACGCCCATGTTCGAGGAACGCAGGAAACCCGCCCACGAACCACCCACTGCTGTCTTTGTACAGGAGCTGTCGGAACCATCAGAGCAGGACCTTGTGATGCATTTCGCAGAGGATTTAAGTTCTGAAACGGATCTTATCGCTTCTCCTCCTGCATCAATGCTATCTCTGGCATCGTCAGCATCGTCAATTACGACGGTTCCTTTGGTCGTGCCGGCACCTCCAATAAAGAACAAACTTCCTGTAATGGGTACGCTCACAGAACGCTCGACAAATCTAATCTCCACTCGAGGCAGCCGGAGGGCACGTTGATCTAGAGTGTACACCATGCGTTAAGTTGTATTGTCTAGGATCCAAGCGGACAGGTTGTTTCCATTTGCAACTTTACTCGTTTTCAATATTATTATACATTGTCTCCTTGTCAAGTACTACCGCTAACTACATTTGAATCAATCGGCATCACCTTCACGAACTCCATTGGAACACAGAATAGATGGATTCTGGCACGATAATAACGAATGATGGAGAGGAAAGGGGACCTGTCCGTAATTATTAACATATAAGCAGCTGGAGGTTGTTCGCTTTCGCTTTTTTCTCCAAGTATAATACAAAGCGCAAATCATGCGAAGCGGTATCACAGCTCAGAGGTGTCGGGTGTCCTGTACTGATTGGTATAGTGGCAGAGGTCCGCAGTGCTCAGCCACCGCAGGAGTGATCGGTAGAGACCGAACTATCTACACTGCGTCAGCCATACATCTCTGCCCGACGATATACGATGGTGGCAGGGCTGAAAAGTGAGTAACATAAAGTTATTTCCAGTATAGTCTCACAACTGAGTGCTTCTGAATAGCCGTAATCCTTCTCTCGTTCGTGCTCGCTGTTGGTTTCTTGATGATAATTCTGTCATGTGCACTGTGGTCTAATTGGCTGCCTTTACTTGTTGGTGCGTGATGGCTAACCTTGGTTGTGGAATCTGGTATGCTAATGCGGGCGCACAGCGTTGACTTTTGTCATGGCGCCCCTCCCCAACGCGCTGTTCTCTCACTGTGGCGCGGATGACTTTGCGGCGGACGACGGGGGCTCTGGGCCAATAGACCTTGGCCGGTTTATTACTGCCATGATCGTTGTTACTGGATTCTCCCTACCCCTCGTCCTCGCGCACTCAGAAGTCATCAAACCGGGGGCAAGTGTGATGTCTATAGTAGGTGGAGGGTACGTCTATGGTAGCGTTTGTGTAATGCTGTGCTCACTGTGTGGCATCTCCAGGTTAGTATACGGGACTATTTTGGCGTACACTGCGGCGTTCAGGGAAGAAGACACGGAGTTCGAATAATGGAAATGAGGACCAGTGTCGATATTGTACGTTCCCAGTTCCTGTGATACTACCAGGTCACCCTTGCACCCTATGTGTTATCTTCGCGAGGACCTTCATAAATGTCGTCTTGATTATACTGATTGACGTGGAATATAATGATACCGCATATAACTAGCATCGATCGCATGCCAGTATTGAGGTCCTCTTCATCGGGTCCTCGGGTCGTCCAGCATGGTAATGATCAGCACGACAGCAGCATTTGGGGAACAGCATCTATTCCACCTCTTTTACAACGGCTCGTAGCTCTCCAAAGCCCACTCTGCTCTCGTCGCGACTAGCATCCAGGATTCTGACAATTGCTTCAATGCTGAAACGGCCGCCGGAAACGAAGCAGAGAGGGGTTTCCACAACTCGAAACTCCCCAGACTTGAGGCGTCCGACAGGTATGTCCACTTGTACGCCTTCCTGTATGACGTGTTCTGAAGGATCCATCGACAAGTCCATCGTCAAGATGAGCGGTCCTGCTGTTCCTTCTGGATTAGCTGGGTCTGTGTGGAAAATGGCGGGGCTTACAGGATAAGTTCGTCACTCGTGTCCTCAGGTAGATGAACTCGTATGGTTTCGGGAAGAATTTATCCTCCTTACGCTCGACAGGTTGCCATTCAGTCTCGCCATTGGTACCGCTGTCATGGACACGACGGTGCAGAGACATTTGCACTCTAGCCATTTCAATACGCAATGTCTCCAGCATGAGAAGCGTCATTCTCTGTTGTCGTAGTGACAACTCGCCTCCGCGAGTACCACCAGCCTGACATCGGGAGTAGTCAACTATATGCTCAATAAGCTTGAATTCAACTGCACGACTCACCTCTTTCCAGCGCCCTCGCACACACTTGAATAGCTCTTCACGGTACCAAAAGAGCTCCCGCTGTGACTTCTCTTCTTCAGACGACAGCTTTGACTTATGGACCACGAATTGACGGTCTGAAATGGTAGGTATTGGCTGCGACGTGACTTCCCTCGGCAACACGAATTTCTTCAAAGGAAGGACGAGCCTAAATCGAACCATTGATTGTCTGTTGCAGTATTGTGACGAGCCAGACGCACCGTGAGGTTGAGCCGGGAGCAACTAAGCATGTTGTTGACGCCGGTGATACACCTTCATCGACAAATTAAGTGCTGCCCCAGTGAACCCAGTGAATAACTTGGCTTACGTACCTTCTTGAATACGTTCAAAAGTGACCTCGAAAGGTAGACCATATGTGTTCCGTACATCAATAGTAAATATACACCAGCCAGGCCCGTCAGCGCTACGCAGCAAGGCCCTCTGTGATTGCCCTGGTTCCACCGTGGGTGCTTCTGTACTGGCATCACCTGTCGCTTCGACTAAGTGGAAGGGCACGACATCCATGCGATGGCATTCCAGCATGTGGTAGACTGTTACAAGAACGGGGTATGAAAGCTGGCGAGTATGGAAAACTTGCGAGGGTTGTTGGAGTGTTGTCTGTCGTCGATGGACATATCCATAGGACATATGGATATTACCACTTGTGCTGCACGAACCTTCAACACTGTTCGCATGCTCTATCTATGAATACTCACCAACCAACCTTCCCCGTGCATGTTATCACAACGGCAAACTTGCGTCCGGGGGGTATTTCTACTTGATCGCGCTCCCGCTTCCACGAGAAAGCCGGTCGATGAATGAGATCATACTCTGTTTCATATGTTTCAAATACGGAGAGTTCTCCTTCCGACAGCGCTTGTTGAGCAGGTGCAATCGTCGAGTCGTCGAAAGTCAGTCGTAGGAAGTCGATCGGCAATGGGGAAACGTTCTCAAGTGTCAAACGGATGAACGACCTGCCTGATGTTAGCTCCATCCTTTGCACACAGCCGGCTACGTACTGTTCACCATTATAGAGCATGACTGCGCCATGGGTAAGCGAGCTCCATCGGATACGCAGAAGCGGCTGCTCTGGCACGACTTTGCACTCTACGAAGCGTAGATCAGTAGAATTTGTCGACGTTTTGCCACCGTTCCTCAGTACGCTCATCCGCTTCCCGGCTCTTTCCCCAGGCCGAGAATCGAGGCCCGAGAACTTAGAGCGGCCTGATTCACAGGCGATTGCGCTACGACGGCCAGCCTTTCTGTCCTCTTCATTGGGTGTTGCCAGGGGAAGGAAGAACTCCTTTGCAGCACCACCAGGAGCCCTGACGCGACAGCCCTGAATGACCAGAACACCGGTATCCAATGCTTTCCCGGAAATTGTTACGGAGTGATATGAATTTGGAGGGATAGTCACCGTCATAGGTTGTGACTCAAATAGAATCCCAGATGTGCTAGGGAAGCGAGACACAACAACATTACAGAAGGTGCAACGCGTAGTGAACTGTGTACTCACCTCAGATTCAGATCCTGTATATCAAGACCAAATATGAATGGATTCCGGAGTACTACAGAGAACTCGAGTATTTCGTCTTTCACAACCAAGGTTCGACCCTACATGGTGTCATTAAGATCCAGTCGTTTGCTTGTAGAGAATTTACCTGAGATGTCATAGATCGTCTCGGGTTATAGAGGAAGGAGTCAGCGAGGCCAGGTAAAATGGTAGCCCCTTGTGATTTACGGGGTGTTAGTAGCGATACCGGATGTTCGATAGCCATTCTGACGGGTGGGAGCCTACCAATGCGATTGAGAGATTATTCATTACCAGGATACCGACGGAAAAAAACGCACGGAAGTAACTCAACACCAACTATGGGCTTTCCAGACCAGTATTCGACCACTCTTTTGTCGCCCCGGCGTCGAGCAGTAGACAATGCCCGAGCAGAGGTAGCCATGAAATGGAGTTGATCATCGTCACCTAGCACAGCATGGAGGATCTTGAGTGCTGACAAGCAATATTGCGCTGCAGTAAATGAGTCTGGAAGAGATTTAGTCTCCACAGAAGCTGTTAGTCAGTGGGTGCAGTATCTCGCCTGGAAGGGCCTCAGCAACCGCCAAAGCCTCTCGCACAATCCCAATCTGAAGCTCCGGCCACCCAAAGGGATCGTCTTGAATGTCGTCGTCGTCTTGATCGCGTACAGCTAAGGCAGCACCTTCCGATAGGTCGCCACCAGCCACGTCTGTTGTTTTGATTTTGACAGCCTCTAGATCAATCCCATGCACCCAGCATACGTACTTCACCAGTCTCAAGATGCTTTCGTTGCCCTCTGAGCGTTGGTTCTCCTTCATTGCAACGGCCCCCTTCCCGCCAGGCTGCGACTGGTTGATAGAGCTGCTTGGCGTTAAACCAAACGCGACTTCTCCTGACTCCTCTCTGCCACAAACAATCAGATCCATGAGACAGCCAATTACCTCGCGTAGAATGTAGGCCTCTTTTCGCAGATAGCCCAAGGAGCCATACATGGCTGCTATGGATTCCAGTAGTAGAATTCTTTCTCGGTGCCCGAGGTGTAAAAGCCATGGCCCGTGGGCTTGTGCGAGAACAGCTGAGATCTGGGACGGTGTGACACCAGAAATCGACGAGAGTCGGTCGCGACTGGTAGGCGTAATAGAATCGGGATGTGAAAGGGTGGGGGGGATATACGGCATCGGACCAGGGTGCAACATGACTGTGAAGGCTAGAGGACCCCATCCTTTGGCAGCCCAGGTAGCGAACAGAACGGTGCTCTGCCGGAGAACGGCCGTAGTGTAGAGATAAGTCAGCAAGTCATAGCGGTGGTCTGTATCGGGATTGCCTTTCCAATACAATGCCACCGCCTGTGATAGCTTCTCAATTAAGTCTCCCCATGGCTCCTTAGAAGTACTTAGAGATGCTTGCTACAAATGTCGGATTGAAAATTCAGTGACGGAAACTGGGTGAGATGTCTTCAACTGACCAGCCCTTGCCCTAAAGACCAAGCGTCAATTAAGGAAATGGTAGCCAGACCTTCAAGCGCAGACGCGTGCCAGGTAGCGTC
>QLPM01003367.1:0-14063 GCA_003314695.1 Albatrellus sp. MG142
GAGTAGGACAGAAAGCTTATCCTAATGTAAGGGTTTAACATGCAGTCGAGCGGTCAAACACCTATATGACGAGGTGGCGGAGCCCTAGGCGAAGCCCAAGGTTTGAGAGCGAGTGAACGAGGTAAGACAAGTCAAGAGACTTGCAGAACTTAGTAGACGTGCTGAGGATCCAAACTGTACTGGTTATTGTACAAGAGGATAAGCTTAGGGCCTATCCTCGCAGCGAGTTACATGTTTATATACAAGGGACTTGAGGGTAGACATCCCTCCTGTGTGTGGTTAAAGCGTATAGTAACCCCTTATCCTCCAATGGGACATCAGGGGTACGAGTCAGAGATAAGCGAGATAGAATATGATAGAACGAAGTAGAATGCATATGAGTCATGATGAGAGGAATACTGCTTGATAAGTGATAAGGGTTATCGGACAGGATGGGAGGACGGTAAGCAGTAAGACGAAAGGAAAAATAGTCTGGTATGTTCGTAACACTCGGTCTGATAACTCTTATCACTTACAAAGCAGTACTCCTCCCACAGTGACTCGTACTTGTTCCACCTTGTTCTATGCTGTTCTACCTTGTTATCTCTGACTCACATCCCTGATATCCTATTGGAGGATAAGGGATTACTGTACAACAAACCTGTGCACAAGAGGGATGTCTACCCTCAAGTCTATTAGCATATAACCTGTAACTCGTTGCGAGGATAAGCCCTAAGCTTATCCTCTTGTACAATCACCAGTACTTGTTTGGATCCTCAGCATGTCTACCAAGTCTTGCAAGTCTTTCAACTTGTCTTACCTTGTTCACTTGCTCTCCAACCTTGGGCTTCACCTAGGGCTCCGCCAACTTGCCATATAGGTGTTTGACCGCTCAACTGCATGTTAAACCCTTACATTAGGATAAGCTTGTTGTCCTACCTGAAGCCACAGTGGATTATACGATCCCAGACCTGCTCCCAGCAGGAATCCACTGGAGTAGAACCAGTCAATCTCTTATCGCAGGAATCAGAGGACCCATTACCTATATTGGAAATGATCAGTGGGAAACTGTTGAAGGTGAAGTACTCCACTTCCCTTCCCACACTCATAACCCCCTCGCCACAGCAGCACCTCACTTATCTTGACCACCATCTCGCACTTCATCTCAAGGAGAGATTGTACAAGAACCAACTTCACCAGCAACCCTACCTCGTGTACAAGAAGAACCATTCCCTTTTTCCTCCTATCCACTAGCAGCTCATCTATCTGATACTGCGCAATCGATAGCAACCAGTCCTGTCTTCGTTTCATATGAACCACCACCGACACCGCCACCGACACCACCTCCAACCCTTCCTACAATGTCTGGACAACCACTTCAATCGAAGGGACTCAAAGTCAAAGACCCTCAGATGTTCAATGGCGATGTTACAATCACCAGGACTTATTTTTTCCCTTTGCCTTGCCGCTTATACACCTTACCAGTTATTGTCATTCCTACTCACACTTGACAAAGCGGTATTCCCTCATCATCCGTTCTATTTTCACTATCAGTTCTATCTTTAGTTATCTCTGACTCATCTGCCTCACTGGATACATGAGGCGGACAGCCATCGCTTCTTTTCAGTTTATTTTTACCTGAAACTCGTTCTTACTCATTTCACATCTATTTTTAGCTTGTTATCTCGGACTCATATCCCTGTAATCCTATTGGAGGATAAGGGATTACTTACGTCGAACACCTGCGCACAGGAGGGATCCCTGCCCTCAAGTACCATGTATAAATACTGTACCAGATTGTATGGATAAGTCAAGCTTATCCTCTTGTACAATACAGCGTACTTGTCATCAGGATCTTCAGCAAGTTAACTTGTCTCTATAAGCCTTCCCATTCCCGGGAGCTTATACTACTCGTCTTACTTGCTCTCAAACCTTGGGCTTCGCCTAAAGGCTTTGTCACTCATCTTAGGTGTTTGACCGCTCATTTGCGTGTTGGACCCTTACAGGCAACAAAACCAAATATCGTGCCTTTATGAACAGCTGTAGGGCCTACTTCATCGCAAACACCCTCAAGATGCCCAGAAGATCGTCTTTATACTCTCTTATATGGAGGGAGGAACTGCAGGATCATGGAAGGACACGTATCTTGAAACTATGATGCATACTTCCACCCCTACTTTCGCAGAATTCGAAGCTGCTTTTGATACCTCATTCAAGGATGAAAATCTGCAAAGAAGAGCCATGACACAGCTTACACAGCTGAAACAAAAAGGGAAGACAGCCGATGAATACCACACTGAGTTCCTCACCATCGCCCATGATGCCGGAGTAACAGATGATATCAATCTTATCTGGTACTTCAAACAAGGGCTTAACCAACCCCTTGTCCAACAGCTATATTCCAGAGAGCTTCACCCCACTACCTTCATCGACCTCACCAAGTTAGCAATACAGATGGACACCAACTTCCATCTGTATCAAAACATGAAGAAAAGCCTCGTGCCCACCACTACTATGACAAAGAAGAAGGAGCGACACCCCAATGATATGGATGTTGACCATACCAAACTGCGACGCCTAACTCCAGAAATGTGAAAGAAGTTACAAGAAGAAAACAAGTGCTTTGCATGCTGAGAGAAGGGACATATTGCCAAAGACTGCCCAAACCGCGATCACTTCAAAGGGAAGACTCCCTACAACACCAAGACTTGAACTACTCGAGACAAAGAAGAACACCAAGAGGAGGATGACGCGAAGGTTCGATGAGTCCAAACTCCAAAACAAACAAACTCTAAACCTTTGTCTTCGAGAGCTGTTGTGGTCGAAGAAATGGATGATGAAGAAGAACCAGAACATCCACCTGAATACGCCACCGAAAGACTCAGTGTACAAAATATACAATGCCTAGTCCAAGGATACTCTCTAGAAGAAAGAAGAAGTCTCACTGGTTCGATTTTAGATGAGGAGGATTTTTGATTGGTTCACCCCTTGCTATGTGGTTGCGAACTAAAAACATGTACCCCCACGATGAATTTCTGAGAATAACAGTTCAGAACACATTTATGATCCCTATTGAATTGTGTGCTTGTGGAGGAAAGCATAGCTGGGAGGTCAAGGCTCTACTCGACAGTGGAGCCACCACCAACTTTATCCATCATCGGCTTGTTACAAAGCATAACCTGAGACTCAAACAACTTCCCCAGGAGATTATCGTTCGAAATGTCGACAACACTGAAAACGTTCTAGGATGAATCAAACATTGAGTCTACCTCTCTATGAAGGTAAATGGACACCTTGAGGTTTTCTGATTCCTTGTCTCCGACCTGGGCCACAACGATATTATCCTAGGCCACACATGGCTTAGAAAACACAACCCAGCCATTGACTGGCAAAAACCCGCTCTCGTATTCACTCACTGCCCACCATCATGCCAACTATCCCTCACCAAAAAATGGCAAGTACGCGACCTCATGAAAGCCAAAATGGTAGGAAAATGACAACAAAAGAAGACAGTGCGATTCGCACAACTTCCCAAGAAACACAAGAAGACGATTGCTGAAGAAATACAAGAATACTGGAGTTCAGAAGAAACACGCAAGACCACAATGGCAACGACCCTAGCAGCTGCCAAGAATGTCAAGAAGGAGATCAAAACATTAGAAGAACAGATCCCACCTGTCTATCTTCCTTGGAGAAAGGTTTTCGAAGAAACGGCCTCTCATGAACTCCCTCCATTGCGTAAATGGGATCATGCAATCGATCTCAAACCGGAAGTCAACCCAGAGAACAATTGCAAGGTTTATCCCCTAAACCTGGAAGAACAGAAGGCATTGGACGCCTTCCTCAAAGACATGCTAGAGTGAGGATATATTTGAGAATCCCAATCCCCATTTGCCTCTCCCTTCTTCTTCATCAAAAAGAAAGATGGAAAACTCCACCCTGTTCAAGACTATCAGCAACTGAATTTGCTCACAATCAAAAACCAGTACCCGCTCCCACTCATCTCCAATGTAGTTGACAAACTCAAGGATGCTCGATATTTTACCAAGTTCGACATCTGGTGGGGTTACAACAATGTTCGAATCAAAGAAGGTGATGAATGGAAAGTGGCCTTCAAAACCAACAGGGGAATGTATGAACCTCTTGTTATGTTCTTCGGCCTCATGAACTCTCCAGCGACTTTCCAAGCTATGATGAATGAGACATTCAAAGACCTCATCGAGACGGGTAAAATTTTCATCTACTTGGATGATATCCTTATCGCCACTGCTACCCTAGAAGAACATAGAAAACTCATTCAACAGGTCCTACAACGCCTCCAAGACAATCACCTCTTCCTCAAACCAGAAAAATGCGACTTCGAGCAAGAAGAGGTCGAGTATCTTGGGATGCGCCTCCATTATGGACAATTAGCCATGGACCCCATCAAACTCAAAGGAATCCAAGACTGGCAAGCCCCAAAGAATCTATGCAAAGTCTGAGCCTTTTTAGGCTTCGCAGGGTTCTATTGACGATTCATTCGCAACTTTTCCCAAATCGCCCACCCCCTCAATGACCTTACAAAGAAAACATGCCCCTGGCAATGGTTGGAGGCTGAAGAAAAGTCCTTTCAAAATCTCAAAGCTCACTTTATGGAAACACCCATCCTTATTCAACCCAATCCAACCACCCCCTTCCGTCTCGAATGTGATGCCTCAAAAATGGCATGTGGAGCTGTCCTCTCCCAAAAAGGGGATGATGGATTCTGGCACCCTGTCGCCTTCATGTCTAAGTCCTTTATCAAAGCTGAACAAAACTATGATATCTATGACAGAGAACTTCTTGCCATTATTAAAGCACTGGAAGAGTGGTGACATTATCTCGAAGGATCCCCTCACACCATCGAAATCCTCTCTGATCACAAAAACCTAGAAGTCTTCAAGGAGGCTCGCAAGCTGTCTAGATGACAGGCTCACTGGGCTCTCTACCTCACATGTTTTGACTTCTCCATCACACACGTCGTGGGAAAAAGCACAGGGAAACCAGATGCCCTTTCACGACAACCAGACCACGATTCAGGAGATCATGATAATGAAGACTGTATTCTTCTACCCTTGTCTGTTTTCACTCGCTCCACAACTCTTGTATTGAATGACTCTGCCTTGCTTCAGCGAGTCAAAGAGTGTCAATCACTGGATGGAGAAATACTGGATGTCCTTCAATCAATACAAGCCAACACCCCAAGCCCAATGAGACGTACCCTCCAAAAAAATTGGGCTGTCCATGACAGACTTGTCTTTTATTCTGGACATCTCTGTATGTTACAATTTTTCCCTACTTTTGCTTCCACACTTTCTTCTCTCATCACTCTAGATATCATCGGACTTACTATACGTTCTGATCCGTGTTTACTTGGAGATCCCCTGTCAGGGTACAGGGTATCGGACTCGTTTCATCTTTACACAGGCTTCCCATCATCTCTGACTATGCACTTATCTTTAGCCTGTGTTATCTGCCTCTGGCAGATATCCCTCTTATCTCATGACTCATCTTGACTCCTATCTACTTACATGGCAACTCATTCTCATCTGTTCCCCTTGTGTATAAATACTCAATTCGTTGGTAGAACAAGCCTTAAGCTTGTTCTCTTGTACTTTACCATACTTGAATCCAGGAGGTTCTGCCTCATCTATCGCTCTCATCGCTCTCCAACCTGGTAGCTCAATGCTAGCCAGTGCTCTGCTTATCCCATATACTTCGGCCAAGGAACCAGGCTAAGCTTCGCCTTTGGAACCACTGACTCATCCCGAATCCAGATAGGACCTTGCTGACGTTCGTCATGCTAAGTCCTTACACTAGAACAAGCTTCCTGTCCAAACTCGAGGCTTACAATCGTGGCGCCCCCAGTACCAAACCCGCTGCCAACGTGTATTCGCTATAGCAGCACATGGCAAACATATCTGTTCATTGCTAGCTCATCATCAGAGTTCGCAGTACAGTACACCGGAAACGACATCTGGAAACTCACAGCAGATCCCAGTTACATCGTCGATACATCGAAGGAGTTCCCAAATCTTGAAAAGATACCGGAACATCTCCTATCCCCAGCACCCCCAGCACCCATGTCAATCCCAGAAACCAGTATTGGAATGTCGAACCAACCCCGAGACCAACTCAAGGTCAACAAACCGACAGAATTCGATGGCAATCGCGCCAACTACAGGAGTTTCCTCATTGCCACCACACTCTATATCAACAGCATGGGACCAAATGCTGATGATACGTCTAAAGTCACTTTCACACTGACTTATATGACAAAAGGAACGGCTCTCCAATGGAAGAACCGATACACCGAGGACTACCTGATGAGAGATGACCCTGTTCATCACTCATGGTCGCAATTCCTAGATCTATTGAACACATCGTTCAAAGATGACAACCACGTGAGCAAGGCATTGGCCAAGCTCAACAATCTCCATCCCAACCCAAAGACCACTGTCGATTCATACACAGAGTGGTTCTTACAACTCGTCTCAGAAGCAGGGATCAAGGAAGATTCCACCATCATTGCCTTCTACCAGAGGGGACTACCCGAGTACGTCAATGATGCTATCTGCATGATGACGGATATCCCTAGCACCATGGCAGCCTTTCAACAAAAAGTAGCCATCATCGTTAACAATCACTATCGCCGGGAAGCCTTGAAGAGGAGGCAACCCTTCCAACCGTTCACATCCAAACAAAAAGACAGTGATGCCATGGACGTTGACAGGGTAAAAGCAAGAGTCGCCCTTAAACCCCTCACTGAAAAAGAACGACAACGGATGCGCAAAGAAAACCGATGCTTCGCATGCAGGGAGAAAGGCCACATGGCCAAGGACTGCAAGAAACAGGTAAACTGCCCCACCGAATGGAAGCCTCGCTCTTCCAAGGTCAAGTCGACCAACCAACAAGACACTGCATCAGAATCCGAACCTGAGAAGCCAAAGAAAAAGGAGTCCTCTTGAAAGGCTCAAAAGTCTAAGGCAACCCCCACATCAGATGCCGATGAAGAATCAGATGGCAGTGAACCACCAAGGTACTCGTCTGCCAAAGCAAAGAAAGTCATCACGAGAAAAGACCTCAGTGACTTTATGAAGACGCTTACCCAGGAAGAAAGGAGGGAGTGGATGGAAGGACATATGGAGGATTTTTAGATGGTCTGGTCCCAGCTATGTGGTTCCAGACTAAAGCCGTGTACCCCAAATGCGAATTTGCTCACGCCTCTTCTGCTAATAGAAATGCATTCATACTACCAGTTGAGATTCGTTCACAATGGGGAAAGCGTAGCCATCACAAAGAAGCCCTCCTAGACAGTGGAGCAACAATCAATCTCATTAGCACGAAAATTGCTAAAGAACTCCATCTCCGCCTCATCCCTCTCCAGAAACCCATCTTAATCCGCAACATTGACGACACCAGCGATGTTAGTGGAAATGTCACACACTGCATCCAGATCTCGATGAAAGTTGGCATACACAAGGAAGTTGTCGACTTCTTGGTAGCCAACATTGGACATGATGAAATCGTTCTCGGATATCCTTGGATGAAGAAACACAATCCATCGATCAACTGGCTCGACCCTTACCTACAGTTCAAGGACTGTCCCCCTATATGCCAACTTTCCCTTGATGATCAATGGGATCGTGCAATTCGACCTGCCGCTGACTTCAAAGCTGGAAAAAGAAGAAACCCACGTCGGGGATATGACCCCAAATCAAAACCTATCCGAGTAATCGATGATAAGGGAACCGAACACTCCCTTCGTCGATTTATTGCCCACTCTCCACTTCCAGCTATCGACTTTGACGATGAAGACGAGCTATACCTAGCTGTCCCATCAGAAGAATCCTGCAATGCCACCAAGTCCACGGAACTAGCGGCTGTAGAAAATATGAAGAAAGACAAGAAAACGGTTGAAGAAATGGTACTGGCCCAATACCTAGAATATCGCAAGGTCTTCGAGGAAGAAGCATCCCGATCCCTACCCAGCTTTACCAAGTGGGATCACTGCATCGAACTCAAGCCAGACACAATACCAGAAAACAACTGTAAGGTGTACCCCCTGTCTCCTGGTGAACAAACAGCTCTGGACAAATTCCTCAAAGACATGCTTGACCGAGGATATATCTGACAATCGAAATCTCCCTTTGCATCCCCCTTCTTCTTCGTCAAGAAAAAGGATGGCAAACTTCGACCCATTCAGGACTATCGACAATTAAACAGCATAATGATCAAGAACCAATATCCTCTCCCTCTTATCTCTGACGTCATCGACAAGCTGAAGAAAGCGAAAATCTTCACTAAGTTCGACGTCCGTTGGGGATATAATAATATTCACATCAAAGAAGGAGACGAATGGAAGGCTGCGTTCAAAACAAATTGTGGAATGTTCGAACCCCTGGTGATGTTCTTCGGTCTCATGAATTCCCCCGCTACGTTCCAAGCTATGATGAATGATACTTTCAAGGATCTCATTGAAACAGGCTGTGTCTTCATCTACATGGACGACATCCTCATCGCCACAGAATCCCTGGTAGAACATCGCTGACTCATCAAACTGGTATTACAACATCTTCAAGACCACAATCTATTCCTTAAACCGGAGAAATGCGAGTTCGAAAAATCAGATGTTGAATATCTCGGAATGCGTCTCAGCCAAGGTATCGTCGCTATGGACCCAATCAAGCTCAAAGGACTTGCCAAATGGCCTATCCCCAAGAACCTCAAGGAAGTAAGAGGTTTCCTAGGATTTGCCAATTTCTATCGCTGCTTCATCCGGAACTTCACCAAAATTGCTAAACCGCTCAACGAACTCACTCGGAAGGATAAAACCTGGGAATGGGGACCTGGACAACAACTATCATTTAGGATGCTCAAGGATCACTTTATGGAATCCCCTGTGCTCATCCAACCCAACATCGACCAGCCATTCCGAATTGAATGTGATGCCTCCAAGTTTGCATGCAGAGGAGTCCTATCCCAAAGAGGGGACGATGGTATCTGGCATCCAATTGTGTTCATGTCTAAATCATTTATCGAAGCTGAACGCAACTACGACATCTACGACAGAGAACTCCTAGTGATAATCCGATGCTTGGAAGAATGGCGACACTACCTTGAAGGTTCTCCGCATACCATTGAAATCCTGTCTGACCACAAGAATCTGGAGATCTTCAAGGAAGCCAAGAAACTGTCTCGACGACAAGCCCGATGGGCTTTGTATCTCACCCGATTCGACTTTAAAATCACGCATATCGCAGGCAACAAGGCTGGTAAGCCTGATGCCTTATCCCGCCGCCCCCATCATGACTCTGGAGATGCCAACAACGAGGATCAGATCCTGCTCCCAGACACCCTCTTCGCCCATGCCACTCAAGAAGATTTCGAAAGACCCACAGAATACGACATCTCGGTATCAGACTTCTTACAGAACGTTCAAAAGGCCCAACAAGACGATCCTGCGCTTACGGACATCATTGGATTCCTCAGCGCAAACAAGGGATCACCCATGAAGATGACCTTGAAAAAGGACTGGAGTATCACGGATGGACTGCTCTTCTTCAAGAGAAAGATCTATATCCCCCCTGTTGAAGAATTACATTGCGAAATCACAACAACGTTCCACGATGGACCTACTGCAGGTCATCCTGGACATCTAAAAACTCTGGAACGTGTGTCCAAATGGCATTATTGGATTGGTATGAGGAAATTCGTCTTTGATTTCGTTGATGGCTGCGCTGTTTGTCAGTCAACCAAAAACCTACCAAATCATCCCAAAGTCCCCCTTATGCCGATCCCTCCACAAACCGATGCACTCCCTTTCTCCACAGTCTCCATGGACTTCATCACAGATCTTCCAAAGTCCAATGGTTATGATGCCATTGTTGTCTTTGTTGATCATGATGTTACTAAAGCAACTGTCATCGTCCCCTGTCACACCACGATCAATGCGGAACAAATGGCTCAAATATACTGCGATCACGTCTGGAAGCGCTTCGGCCTTCCCACAAAACTCATATCAGATCGCAGGACGCAGTTCACTGCTGCGTTCACATCTGAACTCTGTCGTATCTTGCAGATCCAGCAGGCTATGTCTACAGCCTACCATCCACAAACCGATGGTCAAACAGAACGGTTAAACCAGGAATTAGAGCAATTCCTTCGTGCATACACCTCGGTCCGGCAATCCGATTGGTCTCAGTATCTACCCGCTGCGGAATTTGCTCATAATTCCCACTATCATTTGATGATCAAGATGTCCCCATTCTTCGCTCTCATGGGTTATGAACCCTTATCCGTCCCTATCCCGACCTCGTCCGACTCCACCCTGCTATCCGATTGGATCACGGAACTATCGCAACTCCGTGACAACATTAAAGCAGCACAACTCCTGGCACACAACGATTGGACGGACAATACTCCGTTCCCATCGTATCAAGTAGGTGACCAAGTTTGGCTCGACGGAAAACACCTTCACACCCTGTCACCCTCCTTGAAACTCGCTCCTTGCTGATATGGACCATTCCCAATCACAGACATCATTAACCCAGTTGCTTATCGCTTATCTTTACCTGGTCACTGGTCTACCCGAATCCACCCTGTCTTCCATGCGTCACTGTTAGCCCCATATAGGGAAACTGCTGCACATGGTCCTAACTTCACCCGACCCCTCCCGGATCTCATCGAAGGCGATGAACACTTTGAAATCGAAAGAATTGAAGACCATCGCCTATTTCGTAATCAACCCCAATTCCTAGTCAAATGGCTCAGCTATCCGGCATCAGATAATCAATGGCTCCCATGTTCTGAATTAGAAGCATATGCTTCGGACCTTCTAGCTAACTTCAAACAGCTCCACCCAATCCCAGAATCATCTAGACACCGTGGACATCGTCGTTAAAAGGAGGGGGTAATCATTCCCTTCTCTCTAGAACTTTACAGCTCTAAACCGTCCTCACCACATAAACCACTTCCAAAATCGTCTCCTCGCCTTCCACAAATCGCTAGC
The DNA here is from genome assembly GCA_003314695.1 of Albatrellus sp. MG142. Lineage (NCBI taxonomy): Eukaryota > Fungi > Basidiomycota > Agaricomycetes > Russulales > Albatrellaceae > Albatrellus > Albatrellus sp. MG142. The sequence goes on from QLPM01003367.1 coordinate 11,009, forward strand.
AATGTCTTCCTCATCCAGTCCCACCCTGCCCAACCTCGATGTCTTCGACCGCCTCACTCATGAATACATCAGGAGCATCAAGAACTACCACCAAATTCTGCTCGAAAACCCTGAACATCATTCAGCTAACACGTTCAGGATGCAAGAAAGGACAATCATGTACGACGCCAGAGGCCCACTTGCAGAATTCCGCACCCTTCCTGTCTATGAACAAGCCGAGAGAGCAGAAAGAGCTCTACTAAGGATAGAGGAGCGTAGGGCAAGTAACACCCCCTACACCTCCAATCAGCCTGACCACGCCCCGCTTCCAATGTCCCTGCCTCCCACTTGTCCCCTCACCCCAGTTCTCCCTGTACCACCCCGCCTATCCATGCCACCACTATGTTCCGAAGTTCCCAATGACACCCCGGTGTCCCCTCCCCACTTTGATGTTGACATCGATTTAGGACCTATGTCGCCCCCAGTAGCTGTCAGGACGCCTCTGGTCCTTCCCCATTTTTCCCCTATTTTTATCTATTTATCTGAAGACTCATTCCTTCATCTTCATACTTACATTCCTTTGTTATTGCATTATAGGTCATGACATCATAGGTGACCTTTATCTTATCTTACTTTATCTTATCATATCTTATCCTTGTCTAATCTTTCCTCTTTATCTTATCCTGGTATGTTATCTTATCTATCATGTGACATCCATTCCTTTATCATATCTTATCATTCCTGTTACATGATATGCCTCACTACTTATGCATGTGTACCATGCTGGTGCCTTGCTGCATACACATTCCTTGCTTCTCTATTTACTTGTCCTCATTGCTACTGCATGTCTGCTTACTGATGCTGTGCTATACCCTGTACCCTTACCCTCAGCCCAGTACTTACCCTTAGCCCTGTAGGGTATATAGCATAGCAGTTAGCATGTATTTCTATAGTTTATTCTACTTGGATTTCCTCTTCTATTGGACAGGATAGTCGAGTGCGCCCAAGTCCCCTGCCTCTGGCATTGGGGATAGTGGAAGCATGTCCCCTGCTTCTCACAGTAGCTGAACAAGAGGAACTCCTGAATGAATCTTCTAGTCCGTCGAGTGCTCTCTATGACACTCCAGACGGAGAGAATGATGAAGCAGGAGTACACCCTTGCTTCTGTGACCTGGATCCAGATTATATGTTCCACGTCCTCGTCACCCTGTGTCGTTCCCCTGACACCACCACACCCGACCTGATTCTATCACCAGGAGGGGAGGACTATGCCAACCTGATGTATAAGGCAGAACCGGTGCTAGGCAAACATCTGAGAGAAAACCCAGAGCTCAAAATCGACCTCCACCACGCCCTCCTTCGCCCTCATGCCAGGGAAACCTTTAGCCGCGCCTGTCATCATCTTTGGAATAAGGGTATCATGTACGACATTGAATGGTACCAGGATTGGTCACACTGCGTTGAACGGCTAACTGCGTTCAAAACCCATGTAGATGCTCTCTTGTCACAGAGGTGTCATGAAAAGGCTGAGATAGCCAACCGACTCGTCAATGCAGACGCCTATAGATGTCTGCTCCCCTTCCTTGCCACCCCTCATATGATCGACCTCAATACCTCGCCCCCACTCCTGTCACCATCCCTCTTGCCCGCTGATTGTCTCAGAGGAGGAGCTGATGAATCCGAAACAAGTCGACCCCATCGCAACAAAAAGATTCGCTGCTGGAACTGCAGCAAGGTAGGCCATCATTACAAGGAATGTTGGTCTCCTCTTCGTGAAGGGTTTAACCCTGACCATCCCTCACCACCACCTTGTCGTTGTCATCGTGTCCAAACCCCTTTGATCAATCGTCTATGTAACCGTTCACACTCGGGTCCACACACTTACCAGTGTTGGACATGCTCCGGATGTCACTCCAACCTTCGTCTCGGTAATCATTCCATTGATTGCTGCCACAATCGCCATTCGCCTATCCCTGATTACACCAACTACGACCATAACATGGCGGACGACTACGATTAGAGGCTGGGACATCCTCTGGGTAACCGGGGGGTAATGTTACGATTTTTCCCTACTTTTGCTTCCACGCTTTCTTCTCTCATCACTCTAGATATCATCGGACTTACTATACGTTCTGATCCGTGTTTACTCGGAGATCCCCTGTCAGGGTACAGGGTATCGGACTCGTTTCATCTTTACACAGGCTTCCCATCATCTCTGACTACACACTTATCTTTAGCCTGTGTTATCTGCCTCTGGCAGATATCCCTCTTATCTCATGACTCATCTTGACTCCTATCTACTTACATGGCAACTCGTTCTCATCTGTTCCCCTTGTGTATAAATACTCAATTCGTTGGTAGAACAAGCCTTAAGCTTGTTCTCTTGTACTTTACCGTACTTGAATCCAGGAGGTTCTGCCTCATCTATCGCTCTCATCGCTCTCCAACCTGGTAGCTCAACGCTAGCCAGTGCTCTGCTTATCCCGTATACTTCGGCCAAGGAACCAGGCTAAGCTTCGCCTTTGGAATTACCGACTCATCCTGAATCCAGATAGGACCTTGCTGACGTTCGTCACGCTAAGTCCTTACACTGTATCCCTAACAATCTCGATCTCCGATGAGACCTGGTTCAACTACATCACGATACACCCTCAGCAGGGCACCCCGGATGGGTCAAAACCCTCAACCTAATTCAACACTCATTCTGGTGGACAGGTATGCGTAAATTCGTCTATGACTATGTCAATGGATGCGCTACTTGTCAATCCACAAAAAATCTCCCTAACTGTCCACACACCCTGCTCTCACCTATCCCACCTGAAGAAAACGCCACCCTGTAAGGGTTCAGCACACGTACGCGTGGCCAGAATCCTATCGAGTGGCAGAGTATGCTCGGGACGTCGGTGGCTTGCTAAGACGAGCAAGGGTTCCCCTAGGTAAGAGGGCTGGGTTGCAAGGTTCAAGTATAAGCTGGTGAGGACGAGGTATGACAATGCCTTGTCAAGGCAAAAGGAGTATGACACAAGGTGGACTGGTATTGGCTAGTCTAGTACCAGGTAAGATACAATAGAACAAG
>QLPM01003369.1:0-10149 GCA_003314695.1 Albatrellus sp. MG142
ACCCATTTCCTTTCATATGACCCCAAACAATTGATTTTGGTCTCATCTGACCATACAACCTTCTTCTAGTCCTCCATAGTCCAGTCTTGGTGGCAGAGAGCAAAGTCCAACCTATTCTTCTTATGTTGCTTGGTGAGTAGTGGCCTTTTCTTCATCACAGCCTTCATTCTCACCTCCTTCATGTTATTTCATACTGTTTGTGCTGAGAGGTGTTGGCTGATGATGTTTTGGAGGGCTTTGATCATTTAAATGGCATACTCAGCCTTTCCAGTGCCAATTAGCCAAAGTGTGTGTAGAACATCCTTCACAGAAAGCTTGGAGGGATGACCCCCAGGACCTTTCTTGAGGTAGGGGTGATATCTTGAGTGTAGTCTGGAGATAGCAGCATTGGAAGTTCCAGTCTGGGTTGAGATATCATGTCCTGAGTGGCCAGAATGAAGAAGGGAGAGGATGTGATTGCATTGAGCAGAGGAGAGGGGGTTCATAGTAGTGGTGGTTTGGTTCAACTTATTGTTGTGCCTTGTTTGGCATGGTTAAACATTGATATAAGATATAAGATATATTTGAAGCCAAATATGGCACAAAAACTTGTGTTTTAGAGTCAGGAAGTGTTACAATTACCTGGACTTATTTTTCCTTTCATCTTACTGCTCACTCATCTTATCAGTTATCATCCCCATATCACTTACCAGCAGTATTCCTTCACATGTTCTGATCTATTTTTGCTATCTCTGACTCATCCACCTCACTGGATACATGAGGCAGATATCTGTGACTCATCTTGTTCTATTCTTACTCCTAACTCAACATGACTCATTTCATCACTATGTTTAGAACATTATCTCTGACTCATATCCCTTTGATCCTATTGGAGGATAAGGGATTACTTACTATGAACACCCATGCATAGGAGGGAGCCCTGCCCTCAAGTTACTTGTATAAATACTGTACCAGATTGTGAGGATAATCCAAGCTTATCCTCTTGTACAATACAGCATACTTGTCATCTGGATCATCAGCAAGTTAACTCACCTCTATAAGTCTTCCTCTATAAGACTTATATTACTCTTTCACTTGCTCTCAAACCTTGGGCTTTGCCTAGGGCTCCACTACTCATTCACAGGACCTTGACCACCTGCTGGTGTGTTAAGTCCTTACAGGAAGTCACTTGTCTGAGATACCAAGGCTGTAGCAAAAAAACTGTTCCAATGATATGAGTGGAGTAATCAATTGATATCTCTACCAATACTTCACCCATATATGGATAGGGGCTTGTTTTGAAGCTAAGATATAGGACTACATCACATAATATATGCATCAATTTAGCCAATTTATGACAATAGTTATCCCATCAACAAGTCAACCTTGTCAAACATTGGAACAGTTTTTTGAGTCACTGTATGTCCAATCAGCCTGATCACACCCCTATCCCACCATCTCTACCACCCACTCACCCCTTCACACTGGTTCTCCCTGTACCACTGTGTCTATCCACACCACCCCTCTGATCTGAAGTTCCTGATAACATCCCAGTCTCTTCCCCTTGTACAGATGTTGACATTGACCTAGGACCCATGTCACCCCCAGCAGCTGAACAGGAAGAACTTCCAACAGAGTCTTCAGGATCAATGAGTGATCTGTATGACACTCCTGATGGTCAGAATGATGAAGTGGGAGTACACCCTTGTTTTGGTGACCTGGTGTTATGATTACCTGGACTTATTTTTCCTTTCACCTTACCACTTACATGCCCCATCAGTTATCTGTCCCCTATCACTTACAAAGTGGTATCCCTTCATGTGTTTCATGCTATTCTTGCTATCTCTGACTCATCCGCCTCACTAAATACATGAGGCAGATAGCCATGACTTCCATCATTCTATTCTTACTTCAAACTTATTATGACTCACCTGATTACTATTCTTAGACTCTTATCTCTGACTCATATCCCTGTGATCCTATTGGAGGATAAGGGATTACTTACATCAAACACCTGTGCACAGGAGGGAGCCCTGCCCTCAAGTACCTTGTATAAATACTGTACCAGATTGTAAGGATAAGTCAAGCTTCTCCTCCTGTACAATGCAGTGTATTCATCATCTGGATCTTCAGCAAGTCAACTCGTCTCTATAAGTCCTTCTCTATAAGACTTATACTACTTGTCTACTCACTATCTAACCTTGGGCTTCACCTAGGGCTCTGCCACTCATCTTAGGTGTTTGACCGCTCACTTGTGTGTTGAACCCTTACATTAGGATAAGCTTTAGCCTTACCCAAAGCCATTGACAATCATGGATCATACAATCCCCAACCTGCTTCCATCTGGTATCTGTTGGAGCACCTGCTCCAGATCATACATTGCAGGAATCCAAGGACCCATCACCTATCTAGGAGATGATAACTGGGAAACCATCAGGGGTGACATCTTATACTTTCCCTCACACACATTCACCCCTCTTGCCACATCAGCACCATCCAGGACTTCTTCCAGAGCATCATCCCAAGGAGATATCCTCTCTAAAACAAGCGGACCATCATCCCTACTCACACATGTACCAGAAGAACCTTGATCTATCCAGTACCTGGCTGAAGATCTTTCAGCAACCATAACCAACCTGTCATATCAGATACCAATCCAACCTCCTTCACCACCACCTCCACCACCACCAGCAAACCCTGCCCAAACAATGTCAGGAACACCAGAACTATTGAAGGGACTTAAAGTCAAAGCCCCAATTACCTTTGATGGAGACAAAACAAAGTACTGAGCATTCTATAACAGCTGCAAAGTGTATATCCTCACCAACAACCACAACAACCCAACAGATGCACAAAAGATTATATTCATGCTGTCATATATGGAAGGAGGAACTGTGGGTCCATGGAAGGACATGTACCTTACCAATTTTGATACAAACAATCCACCAACATTCACAGCCTTCCCAACAGAGCTAGACACACAGTTTAAAGATGTCAATATCCAGAGATGAGCAATGCTCAAGCTGACAACCATCAAACAGGCAGGAAGGACAGCTGATGAATATCATTTGGAATTCCTTACCTATTCACACAACACCAGAGTCACAGATAACTTCAACCTCATCTACCACTTCAAACAAGGATTGAATGCCCCATTAACCCAACAACTGTACAACCAAGAAATGTGACCTACTATGTATCAAGGTCTAGCCAAACTCACCATCCAAGTTGACACCAACTTTAGGATGTACCAAGCCATGAAGAAGGGCTTAAACCCCACCAACCTGCAACCCAAAAAAAGGGAAAGACATCCTGATGATATGGATGTTGATGCAATGCACACACCAGGAACCAAGCTACAATGCTTAAATCCTGAAATGTGAATAAAACTACAAGAAGAAAACAAATGCTTTGCATGTAGGGAGAAGGGCCACATGGCAAAAGAATGCCCCAACAAGGACAGATTCAGGGGCAAGATGCCTTACAACAACAAAACCAGAACAGTCAAAGAAGATGAAGACCAACCAGAACCAGCAGTCATTGAAGTCAAAAGAATGCAGACAACCAAACCATCCTTATCCAGGGTGGTAATCAAGGACACTGACTGTTATGAACCTAACATCGGCCATGTACCGCTAGTATTTTTCTTTCTTCCCTTTCATCTACTTGATCACAGGTTACATACTATGTATGTCAACATCCACATGTGTCCTACATGATGACCACACATGCATCATGCATCTGGCATATTCCGTTGTATGGAACCTTCGCCTAGAACTTGTTGGCATATGCTGATTTCATCAGAACCCTCATATGTGACTCAGTTACTGCTTCTACTTCTAAACCCTGTTACACTGCCTTCTTGGACATGTTTTTACTGCAGATGCTGCACATCCTTCCCTTTCCATCTACCCTGGAATGCCAGGCATACTTGTATTCCTTTACTTGTCCCTCCCCATGTTCTGTCATACTTCATACCCTGATTATTTGCTCACCCTGTTTCACTTCATATTTGACCCACCTTCATACTCCAGACATCTCTTGACTTGATGCTCCACTTACATGTGGATGCCACCCTATGACAATGGCCTTACACCATTTACTATGTTTTACCTTTTACTTACTGACATATGCACACTCATATGGTATGCTGCTCCTGCATACCCTCAGGTATATAAGCCTGGTCCTCTCCATAGTAGAGTCCCAAGCTTGTTCTATTGTATCTTACCTGGTACTAGACTAGCCAATACCAGCCCACTTGTGTCATACTCCTTTTGCCCTGACAAGGCATTGTCATACCTCATCCTCCCCAGCTTATACCTGAACCTTGCCACCTAGTCCTCTCATATAGGGAAACCCTTGCTTGTCTTAGCAAGCCACTGACATCCTGAGCATACTCTGCCACTTGATAGGATTCCAGCTGCACATACGCATGCTGAACCCTTACACTGACGATGAAGAACCTGAACCATTACCCAAATATGCCAAGAGACTTACCACCCAAAATATCCATTGCCTTGCATGGGGATATTTGATGGAAGAAAGGAGGAGCCTAGCAGGATTGCTCCTAGAAGAAGAGGATTTTTAAAGAGTTTGCCCCTTGCTATGTGGTTGTGAACTAAGAACATGTACCCCTGAGATGAATTCTTGAGAATAACACAGGTGAATGCCTTCATGATTCCAATAGAATTATGTGCTTGTGGGGGAAAGCATAGCTGGGAAATAAAGGCACTCCTGGACAGTGGAGCAACTACTAATTTCATCCACCATCAACTCATTACAAAACACAAACTTGAAACTGAAACACTGGATCAAGAAATCACCATCTGAAATGTGGACAATACTGAGAACATACTGGGAAGGATCAAAGAGAAGGTCTACCTCTCAATGAAGGTGAACAGACACCTTGAGGTGGTTCAATTCCCAGTATCTGATCTCAGACACAACTACATTATCCTTGGCCATACCTGGCTAAGGAGACATAATCCCACTATCAACTGGCAACAACCATCACTGGTGTTTGCCAACTGCCCACCATCCTGCTCACTATCGCTTACCAAGAAATGGCAACTGAGAGATCTGGTTAAAGCAAAAATGATTGGAAAACTGAGACAGAAGAAGAAAGTCCAATTTGCTTCAATCAAGGACAAAATGAAGAAGACTATCACCAAAGAACTGCAGGAGTATTGGAATGAAGAGACTCACAAAACCACAACCTCAACACATTGGCAGCAGCAGAAAATGTCAAGAAAGAAGTCAAAACTCTTGAAGAACAAATCCCAGTGGAATACCTCCCCTGGAGAAAGGTCTTTGAAGAATCTGCATCCCATGTTCTATCTCCTTCAAGGAAATGGGATCACACCATCAATTTCAAACCAGATGCAAAACCAGAAAATAATTGCAAAGTCTATCCATTGAATCTAGAAGAACAGAAAGCACTGGATGCCTTTCTCAAAGATATGCTAGAACAAGGATATATCAGTGTAAGGACTTAGCGTGACAGAAGTCAGCAAGGTCCTATTGGATATGGGATAGATCAGTGGTTCCAAAGGCAAAGCTTAACCTGGTTCCTTGGCTGAAGTAAATGAGATAAGCAGAGCACTGGCTAGCATCAAGCTACCAGGTTGGAGAATGGGAAGAGCAGTAGTTGAGGCAGAGCCTCCTGGATTTGAGTATGGTAAAGTACAAGAGAACAAGCTTAGGGCTTGTTCTATCAATGAGTCAAGTATTTATACAGGAAGAGAACAGGTGTGAATGAGATACCATGTAAGTACAGAGGAGTCAGAATGAGTCATGAGATAGGAGGGATATCCAGAATAGCAAGAAAGGAAATGAGTAAGTGAAACGAAGGAAAAATCATAACAATCAGAGAATCCCAATCTCCATTTGCATCCCCCTTCTTCTTTGTGAAGAAAAAAGTGTTAGAGTTAAGGCCAAATGTCCTGGTCATTGTAAGAAGCACTACCATTTAGTACCTCTAGTTTGTTGTGGTTGTATACCACACTAGAGTGTCGTTGAGGTAGTGTGATGGATCTACTCTACATTGTGGTAACACTTTGTGTAGCCAAGGCCTGGTAGCTCGGTGGTTAGAGCAATCCACCCAGTTAGGGGGAGGTCCTTGGTTCAAACCCTAGCCATGCCATACTTTTATGTCATGTTGGTTTCCTTGCACTTTAACAAAAAGACAGCAAGCTACACCCCATGCAAGATTACTGACAGCTGAATGCATTCACAGTCAAGAATCAATATCCACTACCCCTCATATCTGATGTTGTTGACAAACTCAAAGATGCTCACTATTTCACCAAATTTGACATCAGATGGGGGTATAACAATGTCAGAATCAAAGAAGGAGATGAATGGAAGGCAGCATTCAAAACCAACCAGGGAATGTATGAACCCCTGGTTATGTTCTTTGGCCTCATGAACTCACCAGCCATGTTCCAAGCCATGATGAATGAAACTTTCCAAGACCTTATCAAGACTGGAAAAGTGTTCATTTACATGGATGATATTCTAATCACTACAGCAACTATGGGAGAACACCATGAACTTGTCAAAAAGATATTAGAATGACTAAAGGATAACCATCTATTCCTCAAACCAGAAAAATGTGAATTTGAACAAGAAGAAGTCAAATATCTCGGAATGTGACTCCAATATGGACAGCTTGCCATGTACCCCATCAAACTCAAGGGAATCCAGGAATGGCAGGCACCCAAAAATCTATGTGAAGTCCATGTGTTTCTAGGATTCACTGGATTCTACTGGACATTTATCAGGAATTTCTCCCAAATCACCTGACTGCTCAATGATCTTACAAAAAAAACAAAACCCTGGCAATGGACTGAGGCAGAGGAACACTCATTCCAAACCCTCAAGGCCCACTTCATGGAAACCTGAATCCTCATACAACCTGACCCAACTGTGCCATTCTGACTTGAATGTGACACATCAAAAATGGCTTGCAGAGCAGTGTTATCACAAAAAGGAGACAATGGCCATTGGCATCCCATTGCCTTTATGTCCAAATCATTTATTGAAGCCAAATGGAACTACGACATATACAACAGAGAATTACTCTCCATAATTAAATCCCTAGAAGAATGGCAACATTATCTGGAAGGATCCCCACACACAATTGAGATCCTATCTGACCACAAGAACCTGGAAGTCTTCAAGGAAGCAAGAAAATTGTCAAGACACCAAGCAAGGTGGGTGTTATACCTCACCCTATTTGGTTTCACCATCACTCATGTTGCAGGAAAAAGCACAGGAAAGCCAGATGCACTATCAAGACCCGATCATGATACTGGCAACAATGACAATGATGACATAGTGATCTTACCACCATCTATCTTCACCTGCTCTATTTCCCTAACCCTAGAAAACTACAAAAAATCAAAGACTGTCAATCAATGGATGGAGAAACCCTTGATGTTCTCTGATCAATTCAAGCCAATGCACCAAGCCCAATGAAACAAACCTTACAGAAACATTGGACCATTCAAGATGGTTTGGTGTTCTACTCCAACTGTCTGTGCATTCCAAATGATGAAGAAATCTGACAAGAAATTGTTCACCTCCATCACAATCTCCCATCTGCTGGACATCCAGGAAGAGTCAAAACCCTGGATCTGATCCAAAGATCCTTCTGGTGGACAGGCATGCATAAATTCATCTATGACTATGTAGATGGATGTGCCATCTGCCAATCCACAAAGAATTTACCAAACCAACCTTGCACACCCCTGATGCCAATCCCACCAGTCAAAAATGCAACACCATTTGCAATGGTATCAATGGACTTTATCATGGAATTGCCTCAATCCAGGGGTTTTGACATCATTGCAGTCTTTGTCAACCATGACACCACCAAAGCAACCATCATCACCCCCTGCCACTCTACCATTACTGCCAAACAAACCTCCAATCTATATTATGAACAAGTCTGGAGATGCTTTGGCCTTCCCTCCAAACTGATCTCTGATCTAGGAGTTCAATTCACTGCCAATTTCTCAAAGGAATTGTGCAGACTCTTGTCAATCCAACAGGCCATGAGCACAGCCTATCACCCACAAACTGACAGACAAATGGAATGGTTGAATCAAGAACTTGAACAATATCTCTGTGCCTACTGTAACACCCACCAATCAGACTGGGCTGATCACCTCATTGGTGCAGAATTCATGCACAACACATGAGTACACACCACTACCAATGTGTCACCCTTTTGTGCCCTTATGGGCTACCACCCTGTTGCACTTCCACACACTTTTGGCTCCACACTCAATCCCATGGTTGAAGAACAGCTCTCCACCTTATCTCAACTTCATGATGATATACTCACCACCCACTGTATTGCCCACTGCAATTGGATTGATAACATCCCTTCCCTCCCCTACAAGGAAGGTGACTCAGTCTGGCTAGAAGGGAAACATCTGAACACCTTCTATCCAACCACCAAGTTGGTGCCATGCTGCCATGGCCCCTTTGTTATCTCGAAGATGGTTAATCCAGTGACATTCTGCCTCATCCTCCCACCCACTTGGAAGATCCATCTGGTCTTCCATGGTTATTTCTTATTGCCCTATCATGAAATGCCATCTGTAAGGGTTCAGCACACATACACACAGCTGGAATCCTATTGAGTGATGGAGTACACTTGGGATGTCAGTGGCCTGCTAAGATGAGCAGGGGTTCCTCTGTAGAAGAGGACTAAGTGACAGAGTTCAAGTATAAGCAGATGAGGACAAGATATGACAATGCCTTGTCAGGGCAAAAGGGAAGTGACACAAGTGGACTGGTATTGGCTAGTCTAGTACCAGGTAAGATACAATAGAACAAGCTTGGGACTCTACTATAGAGAGGACCAAGCTTATATACCTATGGGTACACAGGAATGGCATACCATATGAGTACGCAAATGTCAGAGACAGAAGGGTGAAACATAGTGAACGGCGTAAGGCCATTGTTGTAGGGTGGCATCCACATGTAAGTGGAGCTGTGAGTCAAGGGAAGTCTGGAGTATGTGTATGGGTCAATACAAGATGAAACAAGGTGAGGAAAATAAATGGGGTGTGAAGGATGACAGAACATATGGAGGGACAAGTGAAGGAGTACAAGTACACCCAGTATTCCAGGGTAGATGGAAAAGGAAGGATGCACAGCATCCACAGTAAACATGTATCAAATAAGGCAGTGTAACAAGGTTCAAGAAGAGGAAGTGCAAATGCGCAGTAACTGAGTCATGTACAAAGATTCTGAAAGGAATTGGCATATGCTGACAAGTTCTAGGTGAAGGTTCCATGCAACAGAAGATGCCAGATGCATGATGCATGTGTGTGGTCATCATGTAGGATGTGTGTGGGTGTTGACATACAGAGTATGTAACCTGTAATCGAGTGGATGAAAAGGGAAAAGAAAAATACTATGGTACACAGCCGATGTTAGGTTCATAACACCATCTGTTACGAATGCATTGGACTTCTTTTCTTTTGTCTTACTGCTTACCCTCCATCCATTTCCCATGTGAACCCTTATCACTTACCAAGTGGTATCCCTTCCAACATGACTCATATTTGTTCTATTTCATTCTATGTCTTTCCAACTCATCTTATCCATGACCCATACCCCTGAGATCCTATTAGAGGATAAGGGGGTTACTGTACAATCTACCCACACACAGGAGGGATGTCTGCCCTCAAGACTCTAGTTTATAACCTGTAACTCATTGCAAGGATAAGCCCTAAGCTTATCCTCTTGTACAATCACCAGTACTGTTGGATCTTCAGCACATTCTACTAAGTCTTTGCAAGTCTGTTGACTTGTCTTACCTTGTATACTCATTCTCCAACCTTGGGCTTTGCCTACGGCTCTGCCAACCTGTCATACAGGTGTTTGACTGCTTGACTGCATGTTGAACCCTTACACCATTCCACAGTCCTAATTTTACCCACCCACTGCCTGATCTTATCAGCAGTGATGAACATTTTGAAGTCAAATCTATTTTAGATTCACACTATATCAGGAACTAGCTCCACTACCTTGTGCACTGGTTGGGATACCCATCAGCAGATAACCAGTGGCTCCCTGCTGTGGAGCTCCACTCAACCCCTGACCTCATTTCAGAATTCCACTCTTCCCACCCCACCCCAGCCTCACCAACCC
>QLPM01003401.1:0-34342 GCA_003314695.1 Albatrellus sp. MG142
GAGATTGAACATGCGCCATCCCAGGCGTAACAGATCCAGATCGAATCTTTCTCTAGCTCCCGTTCGGCATCTTCACACCCGGCTGCAAACCATCCCATCGTGTGTCCTTCGTACATGCATAAGACCTTGACGTGATCAGCAAAGCTCGGACTTGCGTATATATATAACGCGACATAACCTCCAAGGCACCAAAATATTGTGGTGATTCGAACCAGAGAACCATCCCTTTTTTAGCACGTAGATCTCAGACTATTAGGACAACCGCGCTGTTCAGCCACACCGTCTCAGTTTCGTTAGCACATATATAAACTTCATAGTACCGCCCAACCACTCACGTTTCACCTCCGCCCTCTCATGCTGCTTGTTGTATCACTTCATCCTAGCATCTAACCATGATTTCCGCTACTGACCGTATTTCTAAGAGGTTTATCGGTGCAGTCGAGGACGAGTGGCAGCTATTCAGGTCGGTTCTTCTTTCCGGAACCCGAGCTGCATGCTTCGCTTACCATGTTCTTCGCGCCTACCTGCGTCACTCCATTATCGGTCCAGTGATTGCTTCCAAGACTACACAGTCGGCCTGCCCATAGGCTTCGGAGCATCCTCCACTGTATACCATGCCCTTTTTCATCCTCAGGGGTCCAAGGCGCCAGAAATGCCTTGTGCATTAAAAGTACTTGACCTCGACCGCCTGCCGCCAAATTCACTTCGATTGCTGCAACGCGAGACCCAACTTATGTCCCTGTCTAAGCATCCAAATGTCTTGCGAGTACGAGGCAGCTGGATTGATGGCCATAAATTGTACATTGCACTGCGACTCATGAACGCAGGAAGTGCTGCCGATGTTATGCACTACGGCTGGCCCGGTGGTATGGAGGAGGATGTGGTGCGATGCATACTGAGACAGGCACTGGAAGGTCTCAAGTTCGTTGCTAGAGCATTGTCTGTCGAAGTCTGTCACTGACATATCACCACACGGTAGTTACTTGCACATCAACGGCTTTATTCATCGGGACGTGAAGGCTGCTAATCTCTTAATAGACGACGATGGGACTGTCCTGCTCGGTGATCTTGGCGTTGCGGCACCGTTGCACGACGAGGAGCATTTGCATGGCAAGGAACAATCGAAGCCGGAGCGACACGTCAATTTTGACCGCTCTGTCTCCAATGCACCCCGCCGGCCCAGGTTCGGGAAGCGACAGTCGTTCGTAGGAACGGTACATACCTTTTACCGCGTCCCGTCGATTTCGGGCGTGCTGACTATATTCGCCCAGCCATGCTGGATGGCGCCAGAACTTATCTCTGGTAAACATTACGACTCCAGCGCTGACATCTGGTCTTTCGGCATCACTGCAATAGAGCTTGCACAAGGCCGAGCCCCACGCTCGCGTTCATCGGCACAATCGGTGCTTTTACAAACGTGCGTTCATTAAATCTTATTCTGTTGCAGCCCTTTTTTCGATGCCTTGGTATTGATCTGTATTGTGCCACGTGCTTCTGTCGTGCCTTCATAATTCTGAATTGTCGTTTGAGTGCAGTGTCCAGGACGCTCCGCCGACATTCGAACGCCATGGCGGTGTACACAAGTATTCGCGTGCATTCAAAGACATGGTAGAAAGCTGCTTGGTCAAGGATCCTATGAAAAGGTTTGTATATGAGCCCATTCTCTGTTCCCTCGGTTTCTTACAAATTAATTCTTCAGGCCGACGGCGGCACAGCTTTTACAGACACCGTTCTTCAAGAATGCCAAGAAAAAGTCTTATCTCGTCGGTACCATATTGCGTACGTATCATCTCATAGTCAAATCTGGGCACAGGTCAGCCTTATTCTATTCGTATGCTAACTTATGTTCCGACTCACCTAGGTGGTCTTCCTCCGCTGTCACAACGCCTTGAGAGGCGCCGTCAGCCATCACTTCTTCCGCAGGGTACGGTTGACTCGTGGGATTTCTCCTCAAGTATATTATCCTCCCCAACTACGTCTACCCTTCGCCGGACTGGAACTAGTACGGAACAACTCGTTGATGCAGAGGAGCTTCTGGGTGGTGTATTTGACATCGACGAACAGCCATCTGAGGGCGATGAAGCGCCTGAGTTGGGTGACCACGACCGTGTCGATGACTCACAGTTGTACGCACTGGTGCAGCAGATCCAGTCATCTATAGCACCTTCACCATTATCGTCCTCGTCCTCGCCATCGCCATCTCCATGCGCAATGTCCAACTTGCAGGCAGGACGCCCTCAGACCAGCCCCGAACCCGGTCGGACCCTAACGAAGTCTCTCATCGACTCAACAAGGCCGGGTGATGTGCAGGCCACGTCCACTCCGAAATCTCGTTGTTCCAAACCTGACCGCAGTTCCGTCAGCTCGTCTTCGTCCTCATCCGCTGCTTCCGACCCGTCGACGCCTAGTCCCGCATCGTCGACTTCGCCCATCCCGCCGCCGTTCACAAGTCCAGGTTTCTGGCGCAAGCTGACTGGTGCGCGGGCGAGTCCTGACGATGATAGCACCACGTTGCGGTCGAGACGACAAAGTTTTATGGGCGGTACGCGCAGTCGAGGCAAGAGTTACAAAACAGCCGTATCTTGAACATAGTTGTCCTGGCTAATGTCGTTTCTCGCTTTTTCTCTCTCGTTCACCCGTGACCGCAACAATCCTGATTTATACCATAGATGGCTACGATGCTATCTAGTCTGTGGGCTGTACACAGATATACCTTCGGCGCAATCATATGGAAACCTCCTGCATTCCTAACTCATGCTTTTCTCATGATATGTTTATATCTACTGCTGCTGTCTTTGTTGTATATCTCTATATTTAAATCTACGTTCCGAGATAGAGTTTTGTAACCTGATCATCACCATGATACGATTGCAGTTGCTGTGACGTATACGCGTACAAGCACCATGCCAGCCAATCTGAGTTTTCATATCAACGTTGCCATAGACTGTAACTTACTTGTCAGGCGTTCACACGTAGCATATGCTCTAGATAATGCATTCCATCACAGATCTTGAGAAGGCAAAGTAAGGATCTGCTGGAGCATATTTGGACAAGCATGGTAGTAAAAGCAAGTCGCAATCCATGCTAGCTCGGTGGTGTACGGCTGCCACATATGTAGTGTCCCGTATGTATATAGTAGTGCGGGCCAAGCCGCACGCCGAAGGGCAAGCGGATGCGTACAGAAAGGGTCCGGGAGCGTCGGTACAAGACGCTGGTATAAACGGATGGTAGTAGGGATATTAAGATAAAGAAAAGGAGAACAACTGCAGAAGAAACCTGAGGGAGCACGGATTGATGGGTTCTCGTCATCCAATGAGGGGGATTGCAGGACGTGGTATTCTGGTATGTACGTAGGATTTCCTCGAGCATTATCGATCATCGTCGCGTGAGCTAGTCTTTTCAGAGCAGAAGCATGGCTACACCCGCCAGGAGTGCACTGCTAGCGGCGATGAATGCACCAGCTGGGCCATTCAATCGGACAGGGCTACTTCCCGCGACAGCACTGGGCAGAACTGAACCTGTAGGAATTGCAGTAGCTATAATGGCAAAATCAGATTCACTGCAAGCTATGACATGACCCATAACCTTACCAGAGAAGGGGAGGGGGTTCGTCGCGTTGTCGTTCGTTTCGATGTATGCATCCGCAGGCTTCAAGCCCAGGCACTCAATAACAGGTAGAATATCGAGTTTGGGGACGTGGGCGAGACCATCGGGAAGGATGTATCCCGTCGCAAGCTGGACACTCTCCTCATACAGGTCGTGCTCCAGAACAATGAAACCTGTACTTATCGTTGACACGTTGCCAAGGATGTTTTCCCAGTTTCGAAGTACAGTCGAGGCATTTGTCACGCCACTGTGGACGTTGAAGTCTACAGGAAGCGTCAGTATTAAAGCATGAATGGAGGCTGGTGAGATTCTCACCATCGGTATCGAAGGTTGCCGAGGGGCTGATACGCGTCCACAAGACCGGTGTCAATTGCATGGCTCTGCTGACTGCACGGACTCGATCGCTGAATTTCCTGTTGAGCTGGAGTCCAACAGAAAGACTCGACTGATACTTACTCTATGTCTCCATAAGGCGGCCGCCACATTAACGGCGTAACTCCCAGGACATCCCTTATAATCTTCTTGGACCAACCGAGCTCGGCGATCAGTTGCTCCGTGGTCAAAGTCGTCATAGCAGGATGGCTCCAGGTGTGCGCCGCAATTTGGTGACCAGTCATGTACTCATTCTGCAACATGTATGGGAAGGAGAGGGCACGAGAGCCGACAGCGAAGAAGGTGGACCTCAAACTCTGTTGGGCAAGATATTGAAGCAGATCTGGGGTATGGTATGCTGGACCATCATCATAAGTCAAACCCCAGACGAACTTATTTGGGCATTCCGTGACATCAGTTGGACGCGTGCATCCCCCACAAGTCCACCAGCAAGTGTTGTTTGAAATGACGCCAGGGTTGGCAGGACAACCGCCAGGTTGATTGGGCGGGAAGTCTGGAATCTGGATACCAGAATTCTTGACTTCCTGGATCCATTGCTGCACCTCAGGAGAGTCAATAGGCGGGACCTTGTCCAGCGGTGGATAACGGCTTGGGATAATGTTGACAACTGTCAACAAAATTGAAATAGACGATGATATATATTGCCAGATCAGCAGACAGCACGCACTCAGAACAGCGTGAAAGCTTACCGTTGGGCAAACCAGGAGCGTTGGGAACGCTGCTGGGCGTGGTCCCGGGAGCCTGGGTGGTGGTCAATGGCAAAGTTGCTAAAGAAGGCTCATTGGAGACTATGGACTGGAGGGGGAAAGCAGTGGGGTTTGTTGACATCAGCGACACCGAGGGAATGAGGGCGGGGGGCGTGGCAGATGCGGGCGACGAAGTAGCAGAAGAAACTGTACCCGCCGCTGTACCCGTCGCTGTACCCGTCGCTGTACCCGTTGCAGCCGACGATGGAGATGCGGATGCGGGTGCAGCGGGTGGGGATGCAGCAGCTGGGGATGAAGCAGAGGACGCAGCCGACGATGCACCTGAGAAAAATGACGGAGCCGCAGCCGCAGCTACAAGGGAGGGAGCTTGACGGACGACCGGATTATGGAAAGGGTTGTGGGCCAAGGCGAGGGAAGCCAGAGAGACAGAGATGAGGAACCTCATGGCGAATGGAGAAGGAGTGGATAGAAAACAAAGAGCGGAGGGAGAGGAGCAGAAAGAGAACAAGGCGGAGGGAGCGCGACCCCGTGAACTTGGTAAAAAAAAGTGCACTGTATGGTCAGGAACTCCGAGCCGTCGCCGTCGCCTTATAACAGCACCTCGGCAACCCCCCCAGGCGCACCACCGCCGGGCGCCCGTAATCATAAACAATTTACCAGTGCTCTCGGAGGACCCCTGATTATCCCTATGGAACCCTCTTTGGTAGATGGTTTTCTGGCCGATTTGTGTTCGATTTTTGAAATAGGTTCCTAGATTTTTCCGGACGCGCGAGGAGCACCCAAATTTTGCCCAAATTTCGCACTGTAGGTGCGAAATGACTCTACTTTGCCTGCGGTATGTCTATTTAAGTGTTGTAATGTCGAATATTCCATGAAACATAATATAATTCTATCCATCATCCTCCAAGACCTCCTAGGCTGCTCTCCGCTTCCCCCACCTCATAAACGATTTCATTGCAGCCTCTACCTTTTTGACATCCTTGTTTAGTGTGTCAAATATGTGCAAGCCATCCGTCTGTATTTTAATGTTGTTGTTCATCATGTGTGGCGGCGTACCGAGCCAGCAGACATTGGAGATATTAGACACAACAGCATGTTTGCTACATAGTCCATAACTTATGGCATACGCTAGACATAAAAAAAAAGGAAGTTGCACGGATCAAAATAAAAATATCATGAAATTCGAACCCAGGATATGAAGCCTACTTTATGATGCAACCACTCAGCCATCCAGACATTAACAGGTACCCCTTATAGGACTTACGACCGCCCAATTGTCCGGATCCCCGAGAGCCTTAGTCTATCAGGAAGCGGTTTGTCCGGATAGGCAAGAAGGATCCATAGGGATAACCAGAGGTCCTACTCTCGGTCAGTCGCCAGAATAAATTGTGCCACTTTTTCAGTTTTCTGTGACATTTTTTTAGGTGGGTGGCCTCCGCAGAAGTGGCCGACACTTACGCAGGCTTCGCTGTCGTCTCAATCGTTCCCACAAGCCGTATCTCTGAGCGCGTCTCGTTTCCAAGCAACCCCCCCCACTAAGGCCGACGCTCACTCATACCTCACTACTCACGTGCTCACCAGGCCTCATAAAATCCATCCGCTGGGATCCCTCTCGTGAAAAGTCCAGCTGTTATTAAATAATGCAGCCGTTCATGTCTACAGAATCGTATTTACTACAACCGCCATCTTTTCCCCGATTTCGGCTAGAACCGTGCCTGAGGCCTTATGATCTAACAGGCGCAGCAGTACTGGAAGGAAAGAGGAAAGACGGGGAAAGTCGTGTTGGAAGTCATTCATATAAGATAAGAACATGATGATGGACAGCAAAGAATGCAATGTATAAGGGAATAATGAGAAAGTCCTCCAAGCAGTGGATGGACGCGCAAGACAATAAATCAAGCTACTAATCTGGATGCGAGATGATTGACAGATAAGAAACTGAAGAAGTGGGCGAGGTGGTGGGGTTACGTGTGCTTTATGGGAAAAAAGGCGGCGTTCAGCAAAAGCAATAGCGGGCATGACGCAAAAGGGAAGGGTCGCGTCATTGACGGCGCAAGGAGATAGTACAGGACAGAAAAGAATGGGGACATGGACATATGGAACATCACAAAACGGAAACACGTCAAGTCCGACCACATGGAGGCATGATCATTATTATCATTAGAAAGGGAGCGCAAGCATCGTCCTGAGTCTTGGCCCAGGACGACAAGTCCAATTGGATCAGATGCGCGTACTTCAGCTTAGACCCAAGCTTTTTCAGCGTAACGGGAGTTGCCCACGTCGGCCGACAGCCACGGCGTCGTCGCCTTGGGATCGTTGCCAGGGCTGGCGGACTGTGGTCCAAAGGATGGAGCAGCAAGGTGTCCGCTACGGGGGAAGCTGCCCCAATTTCCAGCACTGCCCGAACGCATATGGCCAGCAGGGCGAGCACTATTCCCATTGCTCTCCGGCGTTACTCCAAAAGCGGAGTTATGCCCCGAAACAGGAGGCGGGGTACTGAGATTCAGATTAACTTCAGTGCCATTGAAGGAGTGCCGAATGTTGGAGTTCACGTTCGAGCTCTTGTTACCAAGTCTCGACTAAACAGTATTCAGCTATGGCAGTGCATGATGAAACAGGAGGCAAACGCACCTGAGTGTACGCGACAAAATCCGCTCGTTGCCTGCCCAAATCAGGACCAGCAGTGACCGGTGCTGGCGACAGGTTCCCAGACGTATCGTGGGATGAAAACAGCACAGCATTCGGCGCGAAAGAAGGATAGGCAGACTTGTTTTGTTTGAGACCGTTCGAGTCCAACGACGAGGTATCAACCCGGAGGCTACCAGTTGGAGGACGACCGTTGGATGAGAAGCTGCTGGAATTCTTTTCCACGTTATGGGCACCGCCCGACACGTCTTGGTTCCGCTTAGCAGAGATACGAGCTAGCAGCGAGACTGGCGCCTCGTTTGAGTCACTATCAGAGCGATTACGAGTCTCCGTGACTTTCGGTGGGGGAGCGCCATCTGCACCTGGAGGAGCGCCAGAGGCTGGCAGTTCCGTGTGAATGAAGCAGCAGCGTTTTCCGTAAGGGCAAGAGCCTGAAACCCAGAATGTCTGAAATAAAAGAAATTACTGAGGTAACGCAAGCGCGTCAGGAACAAGTGAGCCCTACCCTGCAGATTTCAGTCTTGTACTGATGGTCCGTAACACGAGACGGTAAGCAATCAGAAACGACGCCAAATGTACGACACATACCTTAGGGTGTCTGGTCACCTTGCGAATCTCATCTTCGCCATGTGCAAACTGGCACTTGGGCCCATAGCGGCATGTACCCTTCTCTTCCCAACTGCGGCACAACTCAGTCTTGTACAAGCCAAGCTTGCGATTGTTAGCGCTTGGCCCATTGCCACTGGGGTCCACGATGACGTTGCTGAGGCTCGAGGAAACACCACCAATGCCACCAGCGATGTTTTGGGCCGGCATACCAACAGTATATGGCCCCCCATACTGAGACTGCAGCCGCGCGGCTGCCATGACTTGCGCAGCAACACCGGCTGCTGGATAGGCATCCTGCGGGGTGTAGAACTGGCTGGGGTAGAGACCGAGAGCCGGTGGGGCAAGGGCAGCCTGATAGAGGCCCGGTCCAGCGAAGGGTGGCAGACCGCTGTTCAACAAAGCCGCAGCCTCGCGGAGGTGGAGAGGGTCAGACGCAGAGTGCTGGTGCGTCGCACGGAACACGTTGTGCTGCTGCTGGACGCGGGCAACAGCGGGGTTCTCGTGGGCAGGGAGCATCATTTCATACAGCTGCTGAGCATTGCCGAGGGACAGATGCGTAGCATGAGCGTGCGGCGCGGGATAGCCAATACCGCCGCCGGGCGAAACCATGGCTTGAAGTTGGGGGTTGAAGCCGCGCACAGTGGAACGGTAAGACTGAGCGCCGTTGTTGGCCCTAGCATTCTCCATGAGTTGGAATTGACGCTGCATCGAGTACTCCACAGCTTCGTCAGGGCCAGTGGGGAAGCCGGAGATATTGGTAGGAACGGTCTGACGAGGGTATGTGGCTAAGGACGGGTAGGCCGTTTGATCGACCTGGTTTTGTTTGTCGCTTGGCGTTGCCACGAGGCCAGAACCCCACTGCTGTGAGTACTCGGACAGGCCATCGTGAGGACTGCTGCCTGCATTCTGCAGACGCCGCAAGTCGGCACTGGACAGACCGCCACTGAATGAGTGTGGCCGATCACGGTGCTCGATACTATTTCCAACTTTGAGGCCTAACGCCGAAGCCTGTAGCGTGTTCGCACTGGCAATGTGGCCAGATGATGATGTGTCGGTTGACGAGCCTCTGGAATGTGTGGTGAGACCGAGATGTTGGTCAGACGCATGAGGAGAAGATCCCGAATCCAGGCTGGCATCGGAAGAGGTCTCGAGAGGGCTAGATTCATGAAGTTGAACAACAGCGGCAGCATTCATCTTGGACTGAGGGGGGGTGCGCATTTGACCATGCAGATCGTCGCCAGTGTCGATGCCGTTGCTAATTTTCAGTCTAACTATTTCGTCGGCTAAGTCCCAGGAAGTAGATTCCGCCTCTTGATCGACAAGCTGGCCAGTACCATTAAAGCGCCATCTAGCGCCGTTGGAAATAGCGTTGTCGGTTGATAAAGAAATGTCGGATTGGGATGAGTTATGCTCCAAAGGCGACTTGCGGGATGGAGCGTAGGCAGAAGACTGGTACTTTGGTAGGGCTTGGGACACAGGTTGATTGCTGTACACGGAGGCGATTTGATGTTGACGGCGCTAAAAGTGGGGACCAATCAGAACAAAGAACTGGAAGCGGGGATCGAAACGACTGCGGAAGCGAAAGAAAAGACTGTCTCCGTGGAGGAGAGAAAAGGACTCACGTCTGCAGCTGCGTCGTCTGATACGTTGGAGTCTCGAGGCTGAGACCAATCGTGAGAAAGAGAAGATTTTGCCTGCTTGGACATGGTAGTGGATGTGCGTGTGTATTCCGGCGACGAGTAGAAAGGATTCGCAGCTGATGGAGATGTCGTGACAACGTCGTGCATTTACTTTAGAACTGGGAAGGGGAGTTGTGAGCGGGATAGAAAGAGACCGAAAGAGAAAAGACAGAGACCAGTTAAGGATAAGATTGCTGATGGGTCAGAGGATGCTTGAGAGATAATAAGACGACTGAGGAATAATCAATTGAGAGGACAAGGATAACAGGTAGATACGCGGGCAAGGGTCGAGGATGACGACCAAATAGATAGCCCACGTCGAGGGTCCGTGCGGAAGGGGAAAGGGAGAGGGAGACGCTAGCGAGCTAGTGGTCTAAGGGAAGGAAGAAAAAGAGAAAGAGGGAAGATATAAAGCGGAGAAAGGATGAACTAGCGCGGGCACGGAGGAGGCGAGGAGGTACGCGTGTTTGTGCAGGCGTGATGATGTGATCAGGGAAGAAAAGGAAGGAAGATGGAGTAGATGGGCTGGACGGGGCAGCCCCTGCTCACAACGTGCCCGTCGCGCGGCCGCTGTTCTGCCCGCCACTCGCACCACGCCCTGCACTCGTGTTTATTCTCCATGTCGATCGCGATCGTTCCTCCCTTCTCCTCGTTGACCACTTCCCACGCACGCCCGTCCTCCTCGCCCCTACACGTGATGGCTATCCCACACACGTGTATCTTCCATAGCTCGCCTCACTTCCTATATGAAACCTTGCCTCCCTCGGCCTCTCCACAGCCCCTGATGCTCGTCCTCTCAAGTGGCCTGGCAACCATCCCAGCTCTTTGCCCAAATCGTGCCGTGCCATCGTGACCACGGCCGTTTCCATTCCCGTCTACCCGTCACTGCCTCCATGCAATTCTTCCGTCTTTAGTACGCGATCCGGCATAGATCACACTGTCTTCTGCATGAATTTGCCCACCGTCCTACATACATATCTTGCGATTATCACCATCACCAGCCGCTCGTCTCTCCTTCTCTTGGGTCTTCCCAGCCACCACATTCAAGACCTTCGCTTGGCCTCGACCATCCCTCCGACTTCGCGCAGAATAGCCTCCCTCAGCCCGCATCAGAACGCCCTATGGAAAGTCTTCAGATGTATATAGCTACAAGTGTGAGCTCATCCCGAGCCTCATCCGTACCCTTATCACCACATCACTTTCTTCATTTATCACCTTGCTTTTGCCTCGTGTTGTCTGACTCAGCAATACCATCGCTTTCGGCACTTGACCCGACCGACATCATTTAAACCCGGCAGAAAAGCTATCGCGCGTAGCTCACGAATTCTCATTCCTTGCGTTCATGATCTTATTGCTAGCCATAAGGTAATCTTTATGTCTGCCGTGTACGTCTGTGCAGCCGGATCTTAAGGTTTATGGACGGCAGCTGTCGGCAAGCTGTTTCTACCTTCTTATGCCAAGAAACGATACCGTCACGCCTTTCCATTCTGCTCCGTTACACAACGTGTCGTCCCAGCAGTCTGGAGAGTCCGTGTTTCCATGATATATGACCGACCTCCCAAGTTCTGGCGTATCAGTCATCCGTTTTGTAGTACTCCCGTATGTCCAACGCGCCATTGATATTGTCTTGTAAATCACATCTCTACCTCCGTGAGACCCGCTATAGTATGCTTCGATCTACGACGTACGCTATACAGCACTCGGAGATGTGGCAACCGTTGTTTTCGAGCGTCGTCCGCAAGGATTTAAATTGCTTCGTAAATCGACACTTTCTATAAATAGCACGGCCAGATTTTCAATCTCAGCGAAATTTCCAGATCTTCGATTATGAGGAACGCGTCGGGCCAGTGATCAGACGAGCGGTCGCGCACAACACAGCTACGTACGTACACTATCGGGTCCATGACAAAGGAGATTCGGAGCTGCTACGTTACGTGCCACCACGGTCACCGAACAGTACGGGTATAAACTTCTTCATATTCGACTGATTACAGGCACCTCATGGTCAGCTACTACAGTACGTGTACAAATTCGGGGTTGAGCGTGCACCCGAGCCGTAGCAAAACGGTCGCATCGATGCGGATAGCAAGAAGCTCTCGCTCGATATACCTGACGCGTTTCGTTACCTCTACAGGTCGTGGCACTTCATAAACCTGTCAATTGATGCGCCACTGGTATGTATGACCCAGCAACGCGGTATATCTACTCCCACGTTGAAGCGGCCAGGTGGATGATATAAATCCATCGATGAAAAGCTGAAGATGTGAGAAAGGTTACTCCACCGGCCATATCTCCTATCAACAGAAATCTCATGACGATAGGACCTAACTTATCTGCGGTAGATCAGCCACATGACTGAGACGAAGCACCAGGCTCGCGATGGTCCTGGCGTATTGATGTAGCCCTGATGTTCTCTGATTGATTACGTTCGTAATCTCTGTGGTATATGAAAGACGTCAGGACTTGTGACCGCAGGCAGATGGCCATACCTTAGAGATTCGACGTAATGGGGACGGCAGCGGTGCCCCCCTCCCCCCTAACAGCTTCAATAAATTGAAATCGTCATATAACAGGCCTCGGATACTTCATACTTCCCCCACCAGGGCCCGACTGATTTACACGAATATTGTTAGTGTTTGTAAGGAGAGACCAGATAAATGAACGGCGGTGTAGCAGTCAGAAAACAATGCTCAGTGGAAGATGGTTATTACCATACAACCAAACTTCTAGAAATGTCCAGATTGTATACGTACTCGCAGCGATCTGGAGAAGTCCGCATCGTTGCGGCAATGATGATGATGATTCAGAAAGGCGGGAGCTTCTGGCGTCGATGCACATTCTTCGGTAAACTTGCCAATGGGTGCACTTTTCTAAATTACATACCATCACAGTACTAGTACTAGTAGTAGTACTAGCGACGGTGCTAAATTGTGTGCAGGGAGGCGTAGAGCGACAGTACGTCACCATGCTGACTGTGCATGTCAAGCGCGTCTTTCACTCGCACATTGACGGAGTATCCCTGAGTCGTCGCTAGTCCAGACTATCACTTGGGTCTCACCCCGGATTATCGATAGTGTCATACTCTTGGCTCAGTCATAATGGCATTGCTACGACTCCTGGCCTCTTGGGTCACCGTTTCATCTGTCTCCCGCAGAGCATCCTTTGTTGCATCAAGTCCCACTTATTACGTCCAATCTCCGATCTTTCGACGAAATCCGTATGTCTGGGGCACATTCATCGCCCTGACTACCTTGCTAGCTGCACAAACGACAATCCATCTGGATTCCGACACACAAGTGGATGTCGTTGGTAGGTGCAATAATAACTTCTGAGGTACATCACACTGAATCCAGTCGGCACGGTATCTACTAGTTGACCCAGCTACGTCCATCGAGTTTCCGACTATCCTACGTATTCCGTCAAAAACTCCCTTGCCGACGTTCACTTTTATTGGTGTCGGTGTGCGGACGGTATCCTTCCTCAGAGTCAAAGTATACTCCGTCGCTTTCTATGCCGACCTTTCGAATCCGAATTTGAAGGTAATGTCGTCATTCCCGTATTCATGAACAATCCTAGGCGACGACATTCGCTATAAAGATCCCAAAGTCTGCTACCCCGGAGGAGAAAATCGAATATCTTGTCCGTAACACGGCATGCGTACTCCGCATTAGTGAGTCAAGGTCTCTGACTTTATTTGAGACACTTCTACAACCTTTACCACATCAAGTTCCTACGCGAACTACATCGTACAGCCACCTTCGTGATGCGTTCGTACGCTCCCTTCAAGAGAGACAACACCTCGCGCGCCAGCGTGGCTCTCTTTCACCTGAAGAGCAGCTGGCGGTGCAGTCCCCTATCAACAAGCTGAAAACCATCTTTCCCAACACAGCGCTGAACAAGCATGCACCTGTTGACATTCTTCTTGCGCCGCCTTCCTCAACACAGCCACGTACACTGATCATTCGAGACCTCGGTGTCATCCAAAACGATTGGGTTGCTCAAGAGTTTATGTTGGCGTACTTCGAAGGAGAAGGCAACAGTCCAGCTGTAGGTATCTATGCGTGCCTGCGCTTGATGTGATTATTGATGTTCTCCCCTTTACAGTTGAAGAAATCAGTGGTCGAGAATCTCAAAGACTATGGCGTAGATTCTTAACCTTATTCATAGACTATCAAGTTATATTTTTGAGATATGATGCATGAGGCCCCCATTGAGGTGTCGCTGACATGTATGACATTGTGTCAGGGCATATCATGTCCCGTTTAGCTCAGTTGGTAGAGCGCGTCACTAGTAATTCATTACAAATGACGAGGTCAGTCGTTCAAGTCGGCTAATGGGAAGTTTATTTTTTCTGTCATTCCGTGCGACATACGGTATCATCTGCAATTGTTCCCAGGAATTATGCATTGTACAGCTATTTTATCCTGCTTGTCCACTATCGTAGAGTTCAATTGGCGACTGGGAATTGCTCATTGAGCTGCCGGTGTTTGCCGCCGTCTACTTGCACTGAAAGTCACATGCCAAACGGCGCGTCCCATCCTAATCTGTGCCCAGTTTGAGGGAGGTAGTAACATGGAGTTCACCCTACTTCGACAAGCAGCCTCGGGGGCATATACTTCCTTGGTGTTCCGCAGCTCTCTCAGGTTTACCCAGCCTGTTGTACTTCGACGTTATGCAACAAGCAAAGAACACCCGCTTCCCTCCTCCTTACTGACGCACGCGCTCGATCAGAAACAGAGGGCTTCCCGGAGAGACGATTCAGTTGGCCCCTTCCAGCTTGGCGTCTCACAGCCCCTTTTTGGCGACGGTAAAGTCAAACAATGGTCAGAACTGAGCACAGGAGGCAAAGGTGCGTACGCTCGTGTGTGCGCATCAAGCTGGTTGTGCACGTTGACGCTTGGATGCAGTTCTGCGAACGACGGCGCGGACCACCAACTTTTCCGTCATCTTGTTTGGTGCCGGCCTGACAGCTGTCCTTGTTTATGCGCTTACGTCTGAGCTCTTCTCGCGGAATTCGCCCACTGTCCTGTTTAATGACGCATGCGAGCGGGTAAAGGTTTCCCAAAGGGTGGTGTTTGATTCACAAATTGCAGACGCTAAATTCTGACGTGTGTCTGTGCAAAGGTCTCAAAATATCTTCCTGGCTCATTAACATTCCATAACAACCCCCCATCCGTCTTGCGCCCTCGTCACCGGAACCGACGTGTCTCCTCACAGATCTATAAAGACTCGTCTGGGCGCGAGCATATGCTCCTGAATTTTTATGTACAGGCGCGGGAGTATGGTGCAGCGCCGGCTGAAGATTCTTCATTCTTCGATTCAACATCTGACTGGGTGAAGAGGACAGGCGTAACTCTTTCTGGGTTATCTTGGGAGGATACCTTAGATTGGACGAAAGAATGTGCATCACGTGCAGGCCAGTCCGCGAAATCGATATTCAAGTATCTCATAGGTGAAGCGGCGCCGCATGATTCGCGAACCGGCGAAGTCGTCACTGCTTCAACAAGAGAGCACAAGGCGGACGAAGAGCAGGGGATGTGGGGGGGTATAGCTGGCCTCTTTGGATCTTTGAAGGGAACAGGGCGTAGTGGCACGCGAGAAAGCCGACCGGAGTCTATCATTGGAAGTCCGTGGCATGAAGGAGAGGTGCATGCCGAATTGATAAGGGTAAGCTCACTCATGTACGATCCTCATCCGCTTACCCAATCCTCTACCTGCAGGATGGTTCTGGGCTGTTTGTCTTCCGGTATATCCTCGTTGACATACCTAGTGAGTCATTGCAGTCATCTTCAGGCTGTATTTTCATCTTCGTTTAAGGTTCGCGCAGTCGCAATCCCGTGCGTGTGTTTGTTGAGCGCAGGGAAGGTGTGCGAGAGAATGAGCCCGTCATGAAATGGGATGTTCATTCATGACCAGGACTTGGATGAAATTTGTTCACGTCATCTTCGTCCCACGGACGTCGAGTCGTTGCAATGTAAATTATGCTGTGCACAAGTAGTACGTCCCAATCACACGATGTGAAAAGCTGCCTCATTCGCCAAAAAGCTTCTGCACGCGCTTCAGAACAGAGTCTTTTGACGGATCTGGTGCATTGAATGGGTGAGAATAGCTCTGAAAGTTATAATGGGTGAGCTATTACCGTAGGGATGATCCTTGGAAGGAATCTCAAGTAGGGCAGGGAACGCCTGGTTATACTTGTCTACCGTTGGACGTATCTTCTCTGCAAGCTGGTATTTGTAAATTCATAATGAATGGAGAGCATTGACGAAAGAGCATGAAACGCACGTGCTGATTAATGAGCAGTATGGCGATGTCGGTGCGTTCGGTATACTCTTGGAATGAAGCCTCAATGGTAGACACTTGAGTTTCTGGTGGGACACATCAGCCTCCTTAGCATCACCCCATAAATGGATACTTCGAGGATTTACTGACTAGAGTCGACGACCAAGAAGTTCTTCTTCTGGTGCTCGTTTATGTGACCTATGCCTGCAAGAAGTAGACCAGTGATGGTATCCTGAAGAATAATCATGGAATATTTGAGACATCCAATCTTCGTAAAATCACTTGCCTCATCCCCAATAACTGCAAGGAGGTTTCGGTTCTTGAACGTCGCAAACGATGTCATGACGGTGCTGTTTACTCTCCAATGCCTCAGGCGTCTAGTGTATAGTCGACTCTGGCAACGAGTCAGGCCATACAGTTCCGCCGATCTGGCCAAAACTGCCAGGCGAAATGCATCGGCTGTTTGTC
This sequence comes from Albatrellus sp. MG142, assembly GCA_003314695.1. Classification (NCBI taxonomy): domain Eukaryota; kingdom Fungi; phylum Basidiomycota; class Agaricomycetes; order Russulales; family Albatrellaceae; genus Albatrellus; species Albatrellus sp. MG142. The sequence continues at coordinate 16,391 of QLPM01003401.1, forward strand.
GCTGTTGGGGCTTTGACCATTTCGTCATCCAGGTTCTGGCTTTTACTTGAAGCATAGCAAACATGGAGAAAATATTCAACAGGCCACCGTCCATTGCTCAGGACATCCTGAAATATACGGTTTATCCCCCTCCATCGTCCTCTGACAGATCTGCCACTACGAGCTTTGCCGTCGCAATCCGGTCATACGTCGATTCCGTCCTTACTCAGTTCATATGGCATCGCGACCCGTTTGAACTCAAGGTTGTCAAAAACCCTGACAATGATGGCTGGCTCATAGAGGGCCTGATGCGAGTGGGTGACTCTGTCGACGATGAATGGTGTGTCGTCTGGTTGTTGCGTGAAATAACTGCAAAGTGGGATCTCGCAATCAGGTTCGCTCAGTGCCCGTCGCATACCACTGTCATATCTCATGGTTATTGTGTAGCGTCTATGATTCAGATGGGGAGTTCCTCTTGATCGAGGCTGCTGATGCGCTTCCATCCTGGGTATCTCCGCCCAATGCTGAGAACAGGGTGCGCACTCCCTGATCTATCTGTCATTCAGTAAGTCTCGTAAGTCTCTTACACACGATTGTGCGACAGGTCTGGATTTACAAGTCCCACTTGCATCTTATTCCCCTCTCACATGTGTCTCCTCCATCTAGTAAAAGGCGAAGACGTCAGGTCTTGGGCTCGAAAGATAGCGACGATGAAGGAGATGCATTTGACGCCGACGCAGATAATTTCCTTGCGGCTGCACATGCTCTGAAACTGGTACGCGACTCCTCGATTGATACCAAGGCTCCCGCAGACGTCGATCGAATTGTGTGGAAAAGGATTCAAAGGTTTGTCATTGTAGTTAGCATCAGGAAAGCAGTTCTAATGTATAGCTAAAGCTATCCAGAGGGTCTGGATCAACATGTCCATCAAACCAAGGCGTTCATACCGGCAGATATTGCGAAGGCATTGTCTGTTGATCCAGCCCTCGTTCAGCGGGCTGTCGAAACCTTCTACACCCGTGATGCTCTTCAACTACGAGTACATACATCCCCAGTTGTCGAAGACCTAGTCATCTAAACTTCTGGTTGCAGGCTGCTCATAAAATGTCGCGTTTCCCCCCTCAACCATCAGTCCTGCGCACCGTCAAGATGACACGACCAGCCTATGCCCAGCTGGTTGGCCAGAAGTTCTTCCCTCCAAAGATATTCGGTCAGTGGCCTGAGATCGAGGGAAGTCCAGAATGGAGGTGGAAGGATGTTGGTATGAAGATTGTAACGCCAAGTCCTCCTCTATTTCTTGTGTAATCATAATTGATAGCATCACAGGCTTGTGGGTTTGAAATGTTGTATCAAGAAAGCAAGGGACGAACGGACGGAACAAAAGCCACTCTAGAATCCCTGAGTTCTTCGGTATCTTGGCTGTTCTTGCTGTTGGAAACGCAAATTTGACTCTGCGAACTAGGACGCAGCTCGCAAAGACGCTCTGCGACGGGATGCAGAATACGTAGGCTATGTCAAGGGATTGCAGTCCGCCGGCTATTTTCAAGATGAGGCCGAAGGTTCGCAGCTTTGGAATATGCTCGAAGATAAAGCTATCCAAGTTTACGTGCAGACGAGGCAAGAAGAGTGGGTTACTTGTATTCCATTTCGTGCGATGATCCCTCTGCTGAGTGCACTTGCAGCAATGCATCGCGTCCATCGTTCGCTTCCTCGGTCAATGTGGCGTTGCTCAAAGCCAACGGCGACGCTGTTCAGCCGTCATCTGAACCAGAAGACTCAGACGCCTGGCTCAATGTTGATGCGCAGGACCTCGATAGCGTTTTGGAGAAGAGGCTAGGATTGAAAAATGACGGGAGACCTGTTGATTCAGGTGCTATGGACGTCGATCAGCCTGATGGACAGCAATTGGTTGAAGACAGGTTTGCAAAAGAGCAGGCATCTAAGCTACAAGAGATGGCGAAGAAGGTTGAGAGCTTCTTGGAAGGTGAAGGTGATCTCGAAGGTGCAAAATTCGAGGAGTACGTGTCTTTCTCTTGACATATATATGCAAATGGCGCTCTGATGGTAATCCTCCAGTGAGCAATCTTCAGGCGATGAGCTTAGCGAATTCAGTGATGAGAAGTTCTCGGACTCGGAATCCGAGTCTGAACAAGACGATAACCATAATAAAAACGAAGCAAAGGCTGCTCGTCGAGAAGCAATGGATAAGCTTGTCCCTGGAATCGATCCCTCTGAGTACGGGAAGATGCCAGCGTCATACTACCGGAACTCACAAAGAGTCGCGCCAACAACAGTCGACAGCGATCTCATTGGCGAAGCCCCTAGTGTAAATACGAATGAAGGTGTCCAGCAAAGTCGACAAAAGCCCGTGCGGCCCCCTATCCTGCTACGTGACAAATTTGACGGCGTAGATTCGGATGACGAGACTGACGACGAGAGTGCAAATGACGAAGAAGAGGACGAGGATCAGCCGCAGGTCGTTGGCGACATAGACGCAGATATGGAAGAGGAAGAAGAGGAGTTTCTGGAGTTCTCAAGACAAGCTCTGGGGATTACCGATGAACACTGGAAGGAAATCCTGCAGGAGCGTCAGAGACGCGGTGGTATGTGCGGCTTCAAACGTCTTAGACGAAAACTCATCCTATCTCAGCTTTTGTCCCTTCCTCAGCCTCGAGGGAAAGCCCTGCGCTACGAAGATCAACACCAATCAGAATGGATACATCCAGTCCCCAGACCGATACTATGGGCTCAACGTTGCGACAACCAGCTGGACCAAGACGTAATCCAAACCCTAATCTTGATTCCTTCGAAGCTGTAATGCTCGCAATGGAAGAAGAACTCACCCGTTCTCGTTCGCAGACATGCTCATCTGGCGAGAATCAGTCGACAGCAGCAACAACTGGTATCCAAGCTAATAATGAAGGGAAAGGCAAGGAAAAGGCATCGGCCATAGAAGAGGGCACTGATATCGAGGCCGCTATGGACGCAGAGCTGCGGGAAGCGTTAGAACAAGAGGGTGACGAGGACGAGCTTGACCCTAGTGCAGAACGGGGCATGAACTATAATCTGATCAAGAACTTTTTGGAGAGTTTCAAGAGTCAGGCAGGGATGTCTGGTCCAGTGAGTAACTTGGCTGGAAGACTGCAGCCTGGATGGCAATTGCCCAGAGATGAATCCTAAATCTGACCCTCCTACCTTCGCACTGTATATTTGTGCCAGCTTCTGAATGAAATCATGCTTGTCTATGTCTACAACGAGTATCCACGAAGCATAGTATCGCCTAGATTCGAGTATCATTTGACAACTATGGCGGGAAGAGGTGCATGTCGCAATTCGAGAGCAAGACCCGAGGAATTCGGCCCGAATCTGATGACGCACTCGACCCTAACCTTAAAGCTGTTGTGTGCCTCAAATAAATACTGAACTGCAGCACCGCGGTAGTGCTGAGCATCCAAGATCCAAGGTGATTGACCGACGGCATAAAGCCAATGTATCTCTTTAATGCCAACTCTGACCTAGATAAACCGTTCTAAGGACGCCGAACTCGTGGGAACAGAATCCCCAAGCCCCCGTGGCTGGGAGACAGTACTGACTCTATAGTACTCGGACTCTAGTGGAATTCGTTATCGGTTACAACGATATGATACACGCTGTCATTATATGTGTGAACAACTTCCCTTTCAACTCATTAGGTAGTGTTGCTGACTTTCGTCTCCATTGACAGTCAATACCAGCGGGGTGCCGCGTATGACAAAGTTCTACACGCCCATTCATCTATCATCCCAAACGCTCGTGCAGAAGATATACTCGCTTATCAGCACCCGTACTGCGGGGCTCTGCAACTTCCTTGATGCACCGGAGCTGGAGGACTTCCTCGGACGGAAGGATCAAGACGAAAAGCTGAGGGTTGTATACCGCAGCTACGCCACACTCCATTTCGTTTTTGTTGTGGACTCAGCGGAGAGCGAGCTTGGGGTGCTTGACCTGATCCAGGTCCGTCGCCTTCGCTATACTACTGACGGTATCCGGTGAAATAATGTGCTATTCCCAGGTCTTTGTCGAGTCTTTGGATCGTGCCTTTGAGAATGTCTGCGAACTGGACCTGGTGTTCCACTTTGACGAGGTTTGTCTTATGGTGCCGCTTACTCCGCGTTTGGTGCTTACGCTGCGCAGGTGCATCATATTCTGGCGGAGATCATACAGGGAGGCTTGGTCCTAGAAACTAACCTTGACGAGATTGACAATTCCGGTCAGTTCGTGACGCATGCTCAGTGTGTACTTATACATGTGTCCATGTTATGCCTATCCCTTAGGGGATGTTTCGGAACCGTCATTCATATGAACTCTCCATGTCCTCGGCGTTTGCATATAACGTCATTCACTAATGCTGGTTCTCATAGTTCGACAAGCAGCCTCAGTACGGAAACAATCCTTTAACTCTGCAAACCCTTTGGCCCTGGGTGTGGGAGGAGTAGGACCCAGAAGTACTGGCCTACAAACGCCCCTAGGATGGCTGACAGGCAGACTTACAGGAGTTGGAGCCCGATAATGTTCACATGTCATAATCTATATTGCATACTGTAAATCGTCGTACATGGACTTTAGAAGCATGGTAGCTAGGGATTCTGTTACGATTTACATTGTGGGTCCTCTTTATGCAATTGGATGGGCTTCCAAACGACCAGAACAAGACAGGGCTGGGAGAAATCCAGGCCTGAAAAAAGGACGTGGCAGTCCTTAGATCAAGAGGTGAGGCGAACATGACTTCGCGAGAAGTGCAATCGCAACCACTGGGAATCACAAACCTCAATCACACTGCAGCGGGTGCAAGAATAGACATGCCTGAACGCGGATAAGGTCAGGAAAGTCTCGTTGTCAGGAGTCACTTACGCTTCTTCTTTTTCTTCCCTGCCCCCGGTGCTGACTTGGCGGAGGATGCTTCTTGTGACCCGGATACACCGAGGGTTGCCTGAGGGCCAGAAGCATTGACAGATGGACCAGGCGTTGCAGAAGATCGGGTAGCCGTAGCCGGTGTTTCTACTGTGGCACTTTCGGAAGCAGCGATCATTTGGGTTTGAAGCTCGAAAGTCCTGTTGGAGTGCGCGGCTGTGGTCCTCATTGCATTAAGGAGCAACGTGGTATTCTGCTGCTTTTTGGATGAGGCAGATGACAAGCTTCTATCTTTCCCGAGTGACGAAGAGAGCTCTGGCTGTGTGTCTACGCCAGATAAAGGCAGACTTTCATCAGCGCGACGCTTTTTATTCGCCTCTTCAGAGGAAGACATCCCCATGATGGGCCACGCGAAACCAGTCCTCGGCGTGTAGTCCGGCCTGTACTTGCGCAAGATATCCAGTGAAGTTTGCAAAGAGTATAGGGACGTGAGCTGTATAACAGTTACTGTTAGCAATAGCTGACAAAAGTTTCGGGTGACTTATCCTCACCAAACGATTCGACAGGACGGTATACATGTCTGGGGACTGATAGATCCGATTATTCATGATGAAGTATGCTGCCAATGGCCTTGCTGGACGTAGTGGTGACGTCAACAAGAGAATAGGGCGAGGTTTAAGCTCACTGACTATCCTCAGGTGAAAAGCGTTCCCGCTTATGAATTATGAAGAGCGACGGCGGTTGTGCGTGCACCAGGGCAAACTCCACTCCAGTGAAGCGTCTGAGGACAGAAACAAAACCATGAGGACGTGTGAACTGGGGTGGAATAGCATGAGGTACGAGCTTACTTCAGTTCTTCCCCCTCATTTGCGACAGGCATTCCGGTGTGCATAGTCTGCATACGAAGAACCTGATTGTTGCTTTGTTTGTCGTAGAACATGGATGTAGCAAAGTAATCAAACACATTCCCGGTGGTCAGTGGTCCGTTGGCCTGTGGGGAGGGTCATTTGGTGTTCGGTTAGGGAATGAGTACATACCGAACCTGAATCCATTCATGCCAGATAAAGAACCTATGAGAATAGTCGTCCGCGGGATGAAGGTCGTTAAGGTCCATTGCCAATCATGAATGATGAAGTCTCGATAGCAGGGAAGACGTTTGGCAGTCACGGTGCCAGATGTGGCACACAACAGCGGCCCGGCCGGGCAGTGCGCTCAACGGTCTGAAAAGACTCGTGGTAAGCGTTTATCACAGGACTGGTGAACCACTGTCTTCGGTTGTCCGCCGATTTGTTATGCTTCCCCTCTATGAACCGCCCCCAATGGATGCACTGTCTGGCAGATATGTCTGGTCCCCGCATCCCTCGCTCTGCAGATCGAATGCTCCCCACCCGTCGGGATGGCCAGTGCACTCGTTGGGTTGTTTGAGCGGCTCAGGCCACAGTTTCAGTCCCTGTTCATCGTCTCTAACGTGGAACGGATTGCGACTCAAACTCAAACCGCTGCACCAGATAATAACAGCCTCGAGTTTGTGCGAGCTCATTTAGGGCATGGTATTTTCGACGTGGTGTCCAACTTGCTGGCATTGCTGTACCCATTAACTCAGCGTGCGTGCACCCCGTAACATACAGTATATATAAAATCTCGCGCTTCGGTATATGCGCACAGGATCCTGATTGTCGCTGGTACGGTCTTCTTCGACAAAGATATATCCACGATTATGCCTGCCGACTTGTTTGATGCTCACTACGTGATCAAGGAGCGTCTAGGAAAAGGTCCATCGTCATACTCTATACTCATCGACGATCGCCTTCAACTACCGATCGGCTACGGCGTTTATCTTTGCGCTTGCGCTTCTACATGCCGGTCAAACTACAAGCATCACGGCCACCCTTGCAGGCCAAATAGTGCCCGAGGGATTCATTGCACGGCGCATGTCAGTGCGTGCCTTTCGCCATCACCCGACTGACTGCGTTCCAACGCGAGTTCAGTCTTTCCTACGGCGTTTGATTACACGCCTCCTCGGCCTTGTACCCTCCGTTGTCGTAGCAGCGGCCGTCGGTCGCTGAGGGATCGACATGCTTCTTGTCGCTTCTCTAGTCACGTTATCTGTCGTGATCCCTTTCGCCGCCCTGCCGCCCGTCTGGATTACCTCTCCGAGAGTAAAGATGTCTGTCCGTGGCAACCTCATTATACAGGAGCCAGCCCTGCCAGAAGCAGATGATGGAATCAAGGGTAATGAGACATCAGAGCTCAGGGAATAGACGTTTCGGCGGGAGAACGAGAAAATAGATTTGGGCACAGTGTCTCTGGTACTGCCAGTGTGACAACAGACCCAGGACAATTTGTCAATTGTAGCAATGGATGGTTGGTGATCCTGGGATATAGCATATGGATGATTGTTGTGGTGGCCAACGCGTATGTCCTTGTTGTATGGGGATAGCAATCTAGCTAGAAATGGCAGCCTTGGAAGACAGATAAAAGGGAACGCTGTTGTCGTGGCTAATTGATACATTCAATGCATTCGAAACGTGGCTACAAGTACAAAGGCAGCATCGAAAAATAATGCGAGAAGGAGCTACTATCGCAACTAGTTGATACATCAAACATCTTAGAAACATAACTACAGATACAATGCTCAACAGGGCTCTCAACACATACCGTTTGAAACGCTTTCGAGTCGAATTACTCAAAACGCCACCCTGGAAGTCAAGCCGTTCATCTCGCGCTCGTAACATCGGTGCTGGCTGATGGCATAAGCGAAATTTGCAGCGAAGCCCATCTCCTTTGGACTTATTTTCAAGGGGTCGGATGTGGCAGACCTTAATTCGTAAGTTCCAGCGGTAACGACTCCGTAAGAGTTTTTGACTGAGATGCTGCTCGTATCGACTTGCAGTTCTAGCTCGGAAATATCGATGGCGTCCTGTACGAACCGGACGGCTGTCCGTGCATGATGCATCGGTGTAAGGAAAAGGATTACGGAAAAAGTCAAGTGACAAACCATCGCCAATTGCGCCGATTGCTTTGCAGTGTCCGAATGCCTCCCTGACATAATGCACTGCTCTTCCGTTTTTCGATAACGTATCTGCATGTCCTCCGGAAGGGATGTATACTGCGTCAAACATCGTAGAACGCATGCCCTCGAAATGGTGATCAGCCTTCACAGCCTCGCCCTGTTTGTTGCCACTAGCAGCCCCTGCTGAATGGATCTCGCTGCGGTGGGGCCCGATGACAAAGGTAACGGCTGACACACTAGCCAACGCCTTACGAACATCTTCGAACTCTGAGTAATTAAAGCCATCGGCTACGAGGATGGCGATGCGTCGACTCGCGATCGTAGGTTCCTTAGGAATGTAGTATGTCTGAGAAAGCGACTTGCTCATCTTGCCGTGGTTCGCTCCACCTGGCTTACGGGGTACGGCACCACCTACGTTCCCCGCGACCTGTTTTGCCAGGTCGAAGTCGATACGGCTGAGAAGCTTGGTGTAAGCCTCGTACACAGTTGGGTCATCGCAATGGTCCAGTTCAAATGATATGGCGTTGATGAGATGAGACTGCTCATGAAGAGCGAGGGAGTTATAGAAGAGTTGAGCATGATTATAGTGCTCCTGGAACTTAGCACCACGGATGCGTTGCTTTATTCCGTTAATTTTCTGAGGATAACTGTTCTACGGCTATGGGTCGAAAGTGTGTGATAAAGAGATTTAGAGACATACGTATGGTAGCCGCCCATGCTCCGGTCCACTGGTGGGAAAGCCTCCTTGCGATTAGGCCAGTAATTAACGGTGCCAGCGGTGATGCGATGCCTTGACTGGCCATCACGATTATTATTCAACACCGGGCACACAGGCCTATTGATGGGAAGCTATGGAGAATGACTTCCATGTCAGGTCGGCCTCGAAATCATCCAAAGGCAGCACTTACCTCTTCCCAATTTACGCCAAGGCGGGAAATTTGCGTATCAAAGTATGAGAAGTTCCGGCCTTGCAAAAGGGGGTCGTCGCTAAATCCTATGCCAGGAACCACGTGCGAAGTGCAGAACGCGACTTGCTCGACCTCAGGGAAGAACTCTTCGACATTTCGGTCCAGAACAAGTTCACCAACTTCTTCCAATGGCACCAACTCCTCTGGCCATATTTTAGTGGCATCGAGGATGTCAAAGTCGAAGTCGTGCTCTCTAGACTGCGGAATGACTTGGATACAAAACTTCCATTTCGGAAATACGCCATTCTGGATAGCTTCGTAGAGGTCCTTGCGATGAAAATCTGATGACCCAAATTCAAACACAGCCAAACGTGGAAGCCAACCCACGTACCAGGATCTTGACCAGCGATTTTGAGGGCCTCATCCCACATCAGGCTGTGCACACCCAACTCGGGGACGAAATGAAATTTCACGAAATAAAGCTCTCCGGACTCTTTGTAAAGCGAATAGGTATTCACGCCGAAACCTTGCATCATGCGGAAGGACCTGGGAATCCCCCGGTCGGACATTACCCACATAACCATGTGGGCCGCTGAAGCCGAAAAGTCAGTCAGATGAGAGGACTGAAACGTAGCGATTATCGTACATTCCGGTTGCAAACCAGCAAAGTCCCAAAAGTTGTTGTGTGCGGATTGACCGGTAGGGACTTCGTTATGCGGTTCGGGCTTGACTGCGTGTATAACATCGGGGAACTTGATTGACTCTTGGATGAAGAAGACAGGGATGTCATTGCCGACTATGTCCCAGTTGCCCTCTGGAGTGTAAAACTTCACAGCAAAACCTCTGACGTCTCTTACTGTATCCTGCAATGGTCTCAACCGGATATAGTAGACGCTCAAGTCAAGGGCTTACAGCGCTACCCCTCGACCCTTGTACAGTGCTGAAACGAACAAAGACGGGTGTCGTACGCGAGGCATCTGTCAAGACACCCGCAGACGTATACTTGGCTGCTCGGTCGCCAGTGACCTTGAAATGGCCGTGGGCACCAACTCCACGAGCATGGACGACACGCTCAGGGATGCGCTCATGATCAAAGCGATGGATCTTCTCGCGGGCAATTTGGTCTTCAAGTAGATGCGCCCCAATATGCTGGCCATCTGAGGCTTTCAACCTTTTGATAGGTCAGTAAAAAAATCGGTTTGACGAGTTCTATACCGACCAATTGTCTGTATCTTCAACCTTCACCCCGGGGTCGGTGGTCAGATAATTAGGACCGCTGCGAGAAGGATAGACAGTATCCCGACGAAGATCATCGTCCTTCGCTGTCTTTGAATGATCTGAAATAACGGCTTTCAAGGCGCCAGTGACGGTAGTCATGATTGAAAAAGAGGGAACAACAAGATAGGAGTCTCATATTTTTTTTCTTTTCTTCCGGATTATATACTTGTGTAAAGGGCGGAACGGATGATATCGTCAAATAATTATATGTATCTGCGTCATTCTGCGGCAAGATCGCGACGTCCTTAATTGGAAAAACTTACTACTCTTGGACGGTATAACAACCTTCCAAACTTCGGCTATTCACTCGTTCATGGTCTCCACTCCAACATGTCTAACCTAGGTCACATCGAAGCTCAACAACGCTTCTTCCCACCGTGGCTTATCACTACGGTTTTTGTCAAGCGTAAATTGTGGACTCAATGAATGCAACATGTATTGGCTTTTTTTTTTGTTGCCATCAGATATCGTACTGTACACGGACGTCTACGTATATCGAGATAGATGCGAAACTAAATTAAGACAAGACGCGAAGGAGCAAAAGAAAATCAAGTTCAACATGTTCAAAGGCAAATTATAGTCGACGACAAGAAACAAAGCAAAATCCGACGCCCCAAGTCTCCAGCGGGTAAATCCGCGAACGCATTCTCGAAAGCGATCGATGGTATTGAGCGAGAACACGCGCGTGGCGCCATGAGACCCACAATGATAACACCGCTAACAACCTTCACCGGAAGCGTAACCTGCCAACAGGGGCTAACTTCCACATGATGAGGTGGCAGGACGGGCTGCGAGGTGGCTTTTCAAAGCCTAGATAAGGATATTCGCACATGTGGGCAAGGTCTTCACCGATGAACAAAAGGAAGAACTCACAAGTGAAGCAAAGAGGCGAAGCAAGCGTTACTTGACGTTTCGACAATCACAGCCCTTCTCCTTCCCAACCCAACCCTTGCCACAATCGTCGCACCATCCTCTAACACCTCGCTCCACGCCTACGGCATGCTTAGAAGGCATGCAGTGCCGCGACGGAGGTGAGGCAGATGGTATTGGCGCCTGGTCACGGTGGATGGCTGCACGATGGCGATGTAGGTCATGCTTCCGGGAGAACGACCGACCGCAACTTCTGTGTGGACACACAAACGGCTTGAGTCGGTCTGGGTTGTGCGTGTCCATGTGGGTCTTCAGGTTGTAGGCCCGAGCGAATGCTAAAGAGACATGAGAATGGGAGAAAGAGGCAAGGGAGTGACCAGAAGATAGCTCACCTCGGTTGCAGTTCGGGCACTGGTGCTTCTTCCGGCCATCGCCAGATTCACCCTCACTGGCGTCCGAAACAGATAGCACAGACGGAACAGACGGCACATGAGGTATCTGTGCTGAGACATGGTGAGGAGAAACAGTAGATGGAACGCCCGTTGAGAATCGCAGTGGAAGGTGGCGAGAAACTGGTTGGACACCGGCTGGAGTATAATCAGAGTGCGCCTTGGGGACCGACCTCATGGGGGGTGAAATGGGCGGTGAAGGAGGGAGAACGCCAAAGTCGGGGTGGCGAGAGGCGCCTGAATAGCCACGCATGGAGGATGCTGTGTCTATAATGCTGTTGTAGTCCGAGCTTACTCGGATGGCGCGGAATTCCATCTCGAGCGGGAAGGAGTAGTTAGAGGCTGTATACGACGGAGAGAGTGGTCCAAAAGACTCGGAGACAAGGGACAAAGCGTCGTAACCCGACTCAGACGAGGCGGTGACGGCTGAGGCAGGCCCGTAGGGTAAAGGATCCGGCCTGAAAGTGGGGATTGAGAACAGCTGCAGCTGGGAGTCGTCGAGGGTTGCGAGATTGTCGATGTCACGCTCGAAGAGGTCGGGGGAGGGAGTGATGATATCGGACGGGGTAAACTGGAAAAATGAGAGGTCGACGGCCTGTGGCAACTGGGGGGAGTCTTTGGAAGAGGAGTTGTCGAAAGATGACGGGTAGAAGTTGGGTGTGAACTGCGACATATTGAAAGGGGACCTGGATCAGGGAGGGGAGTTAAGTAGGTTATGGGGAGGACGGGGGTCGAGAGAGACGGACGAGATCGTGGTCAGAGTTGCTGCGGAATGGTCGTATCCGCACGGGTATGGGCCATGGCGCCAGTTTTCCCACCCCTCATCGCATCTGGCGCTGTTGCCTTTCCGGGCAATGCTGCCGTGCCGGCATCGACCCTTCCTCGACTCGACCCTCCCGCCTCGGCCGTCGGCCTCTCGGCTGGCTCCTCTCCATCCTCCGCCCAGACTAGCGGTACACGCTGCGTCCGTCCGACTATCTCTCCCAATTCATTCGCCGTGATCGTGTCCTGCATTCCCTCTGTCTTCTTCGCTGCGATCTCCATCCTCGTCCCAATCTTAATTCATTCCCTGGTCCCATTTTGCTTGTCCCCCGCCCACTCCCCCGATGTATTTCCGGCCTCCGCGGCTCCGTTTTCGGCCATTTTCCTCGTGCTTCTGCATGAGCAAAGTCCTATTTCAAAACAATATTCGTCGCATTTCGGCTTTCGAAAATTTACTGGCCGACCGAGTACGGGAAAGGTTTTACTCCGCTTCCACTTTCCGCTATCGGAACGGACAACCATCCACATATTCACATATCATATCAGCCTTGTTTATGTTTTTTGCTTTCATGAAGGATTCGCTTACGCTATCGAGTTCGTTTTGGTGTCTCACTCATGTAAAGAGCGATTGGAGCTCGCCATACTCTTTACCCCTTATCGCGAACGCTTTGATGCCCGATCAGCTATGGGGAGCGCGTGATGCGCGTGATGTGCAATGTCGCAAAAACATTGGCCCTCGATATAGTTGTTTATTCGCCTCAGTTTATATCGCATGCAAGGGCCATCGGGCCCCATCAAGTGAACGGTCACGGGTCTGCTCAGGATCAGGTATTCGACGTTGAGATACAGGGATTGAGAGGGGGCTCCTCCAGAAACCATCTCGAGAGTAGACCCATAGACCTGGTTCTTAAAGTTCATAATAGAATAAGATCGTCGGTATGACTCCCGCAACGGCTCTCAATAACAGCCATTTAGTCCGGTGAAACGTAGAGCGACACACACCTATTCTTCCTCGGATTCCTGTCCAGGTTTATCTGTTTAGAGCGCTCTTCGAAAACCTTCATTTCCAATCACCTGAATTGCACAACGAAAAGGATGTCCACAAGGCCATCTAATTCCGGCCTGATCGCGAGTCCGACAGGGTTGCAACGCGAAGCCACTGGGTCTCGTGCTTAATACACGGTGCAAGAGCGTCTCTAGGGCAGAATGGAGCTACCCTATTGCGGATGCGTGTAGCAGCTACAGATACAGTACGACCGTTACGGCAGCGCCTTTGTAGCTTCCACTTTAGTGAACAGTATCGTCTATCAATGACTTTCGGGCGGGCAAGGGGTAGTTCCTCTATAGACAGCAAAACAAACGCATCTTGCGCTCAAGGGTATACTGTCCTGTCGATCACATCCCTCAATTAAAACAACGAAGTAAGCTTGTATTAGTCCGGAGCTTACTCATCAATTAATGCAGATTAGGTGGTTCGGGCGGGTAACGGGACCTGTTGAGCTGCTGTGGTAGATCTTACGATCGAAGGCGGTGGTTATTGCCGGCGAGGTTCCTGCTACTACTGTACGAACGACAAAGGCATCAGAAAGGTCAGGCATGATGTTCGACTTCGATGGGAGTCTCTGGGTACTATCACAATGAACGACGGAATGTTGCTAGCTTGCTCCCACTAGCCTTCTCTGATCCCCAGCAAATTTTTAAACCTTGATCACGCGTTTATTTTTATTGTACCGCTGCCCTGCAAGCAGTGCAGTGGTCGGAGGGGTCCATTGCGATACGCTGCCTTGGACCAATGGTACACTGTACAATGGCTTTATTTGATCCATCGGCGTGGTCACGGCCACGCCGCCGGAGACGCTGAGGAAAAACACGTTGCATTTCAGGCTGATATATGTGTAAGAAAAGACGATGGACTTCCAGGGATCTCACAGGCTGACTTAGGAATTGGTTGCGATCCTTCGACCCCTATCTCACATCTCGTGTAAGCCATGAGTTCTCATCTCTTGTGCTAAATGCCCCGGAACCCTCGCCCAGAGTTCCCACATTGATTTCAGCGACGGACGATGAAGTTGCACCACTATCTCAAGACATGGTACTTTGAAGCTCGGAGCCGAGAATCCGTCGCAGTCTACGTTGCCGCAAGATTGGTGTTACCGATGCTACCGCAGCGAAAGCCGAGCAAAAAACCGAGAATGCGATAGGTACGACGCAGCAACGCGCAGTATAGGCTTTTGAGCTTTACGGAATTATATAAAGAGTCGAGAAGTTGACGGCGAATGAGTACGGCTCTCGTCTGCGTATCTCAACGCAAGCATTCTATTCTATTCGGCTGCAGCGTGGTGTGTATCACATCACACTTTCATTGATGAAGGTCGTGCCTACCTTTAGGAGTCCTTTAGCTTTGGGGGTGTAATGGGCACCGGGCAAGATCCTTTTGGACAGATTGTGTTTCGCCATATGACGAAGTTACAGAAGTACGAAGACTAGAATCTAAAGATAGATTTTAATAAGTGCCCGCCTAGCTCAATCGGATAGAGCGTCAGACTCTTACATGCGGGCATCTGAAGGCTGCGAGTTCGACCCTCGCGGTGGGCTAATTGGTTTTTTGCCCCTAGTAAAAACAAAATATCTGTTATGTCTGACTTCTGTTTACTGATTCGTGCATCTATTTGGGCGAAGCTATCACGACTTGCTGCCCCAGCGCGAAGTGACGCATCTAAAGATTCCCAGGCTGGATCGAGCCAAGCGTCAGTATTATCACGTGGACACAATCAACTGGCATGGTTGTGTTATTGTCGTACACTATACACATCACGGACCATGATACATTAGCAGACCGTACAATGAAAGCATCTAACAGCTCAGACACCAACTCTGCGCAAGGAGTATTTTGAGAACCACTATCTAACATGGAATACGATACAACTGACCTATGAATGACCTTTTTCTATAATCGTCGTGCATTGGTGAGTGGCAGGCCTAGTTGACGTTTCGGTTACGTACCTGGCTGGAAAAGCGTACGATCTCCCGTTTCTCTAGAACGAAGAGGGTCCTTTCCAGTGCATGGCTAGAATACCCTTGCTGCGTGACAAACTCCTTGACAAGGCTTTGGTAGCTTGTGCTCCAGCCAACCGGTAGCCGTCGACGTATTTCTTTCTCCATTTTGCCCATCTCCTCGTTGAGCTGCCCTCGAGAGAGGCCATCCACAGATCCCGCAGAGACGGCGTCCATGGTAGAGAACTTGAACAGGCGGATGGCCTCTTCTACATGATGGACTTGTACGACTGGCGATAGGGTCATTTTCGCCAGCGACTCTGATATACGAATGATAGCTTCGAGTTGACTGCTCGCACATCAAAGTGTCAGTGCTCGAATTATCTGGTTATATCTTAAAATGGAGAAGCACGAACCGGACAGTAATCGGAATTGAACTTCGCTCATCATTGTCCCGTTCGACTTGCTGCACTTCCTTACGCAAGCTAACAAAGTGACTACTCAGCATTTCCTGCGCGTCAGGCGATAATCGAGGGGCACATTTCCTGTCGTCACATTGTCTCAGGGCGATGGACAGGAGGAGACGAACTAAAACTGACGATTTGCAGTATGAGATGTATCGTTTCATCTTCTCGAGACTAATTTCACCGACTATTTCTCCATTCTCATCTGAATTTCCATTGGGTCGATTCATGTGAATGTTCATAACATGCCTAGCTATAGTCTGGGACATCATGATGAATAGTAGAACAATACAGTATGTGAAGAAACACGACCAACCCTGTCGCGCTGTTCGTTGTGTTCATCCTTGATGATGAAGATCATATCGAAACGTGATAAGATGGTTGTTTGGAAGTCAATGTTCTATCATCATTTTGAGAAGGTCTCTTAAATACGACCTAATTAAAAGGAACACCATACCTCACCGGGACTCCTGCCTTCATCGTATCGTCCCCATACAGGGTTTGCCGCGGCAAGGACGCTGGTTCGAGAGTTCAGAATAGTCGTGATGCCAGCCTTAGCAATTGATATGGTCTGTTGCTCCATAGCTTCATGGATAGCTACGCGGTCTTCATCTCGCATTTTGTCAAACTCATCTATGCATACGACGCCTGTATCAGCCAAGACCATGGCGCCTCCTTCTAAGTAGAACTCGCGCTGCTTCGCCGTCAAAACCAGCGTATCATGTGCAGGGCAGCAAGAAACGCCTGCGTACCGATACGGGATCACGCTGAACAGATGCCGTTAAACCAGCTGCACTTGATCCTTTCCCAGATGTGTACACCGCAATCGGTGCAACCTGTAGATGCCTGGTACATTAGCTTCCTCCGACTCGATCAATGTGTGAAATTTAAAAGAACAGCACCTTTTCTACGAATTTGAGTAGTTGACTTTTTGCGGTGCCAGGGTCACCCAGAAGGAGAACGTTAATATCTCCTCTTAATCGCATTCCATCCGGGAGTATTTTTTTGGACCCTCCAAAGAGGAGACATGTTATCGCCTTTTTGATGTCTTGCAGAAGAAATGTAAGTACCCCACCGTAATATGACGATCAGGGTCGTACCCAAGCTGCCGAATATACTAGGTGCCACACTCTTGGCAAACCGTTCATAGAACCCATCACTCCGTGCCATCTCACTAAACTCTTCCTCCTCTTCTGGCGTGAACTGCATCCCAAAAGGATTCAGACCTCCAGCACCAGCTGAAGAAGGCGACAAAAGTTCCAGATGGACCAGCCGAACATAGGGCGTTCGGAGGGCCGACGCCCCCGCCGATTTCTGACAGGTCCGTCAATTAGTGGACCTGGTGCAGGGTTGTTACCTACATTTTTAGAAGATTGGAACGTAGAGACGATGCCGGTTGCTATCACCCTAGAACCCGGAACCACTTGACCTGTAATATATCTGTCGGCTGATAAGAGGATGTGTTTCGGCAGTTCTCCTACTGGAACCATATCCGGCGCCTCCTGCAACTTCAATACCTGATGATCAGAAAATGTCGACTTGGAATGGATGATAAGGTAGGGATCCATCGGACAATCCTTCTTCTGGTTGTCGACTTCAGGTGCGTCACAGACCCGGGGCAGACCTCTCTCTGCACCTCCTCCTAAGCCACCAAGGCCTCCCGCAGGATATATTATCTTTACGGACCGGCAAGCACGGCATTGCAGGTGAAGTTTCGTGGCTCGAGATGAGAGTACCGAGGCTGAGATGACAATTCCAGGTATTCGAACGAGCTTGTTCATAGTGACAGCAGTAAGTTCACGGAACTGTAACATGTTCAAGCCAGACTTTATAGATATCTGGACTTTCGGTATTGTTTGTGAATTTTCTGGACGCTCCCCACCCGACAATGGGAACAAGATCGTACGAGATGCCCTTGTCGCTGCGTTTTCAAACTGTCGGGAAATGAGCAACAACAACAGCAACAATAAGCCGGGCACGCACCAAGGGAAGCACGTCAGTCGGTCTATCTTGAATGGCATGAGCGAGCTCATCGCTATAAAGACCGATATGGCGCAAATCTACTTCGAGTTGATAATGCTTGAGCAATAAGTTTGCTCTGAGCTTATCACTGATAACAGATGAGCAGTTGTGAGACATCTAAAAGACTGCATTAAGCAGGCGCGCACCGATACACGAACTCGCCCCCAAGCCGATATTGCAAGAGGAAGTCAAGAAAGAGCTTTTCGACCTCTGAAGGCGAGTCGGGAGATAGAGCAGATGATGTGTCATGTACCGACACTGAGTATACGCGGTCTGCATCGAACCCAGACATGGCGAAAGGATAGCAGATGGGTAATTTGACC
>QLPM01003404.1:0-22902 GCA_003314695.1 Albatrellus sp. MG142
TGGGCAGTTCCTTCGAAAGAATGGCGCAGACGTACAAAAGATTTGAGAGACCATTCGTCGTCTGGATATGTCTGGAAATATACGTAGGTCTGCAAACAGGTGATAAAATACAACCTGTAATCCCTTCAGAGAGAGAAGATGAGTGGAGACTGCATGAGGGACAACTCACAGAATAGCTACGGTGCTTCCGATGATGGCATCCACCAGCATGCTCTGGATCGACGCCTGCGAATCCATCTTCAAACACAGCGAGGGTCGGAGTTACAGACTGGACAAGCAGCTATTTATGCATGGTCTGCCCAATTCTTGGTCGGTCTTTTTCAAGTCGCCACTAAGCGACAGCATCAAAATTTGGTTCCGAATAGGTAACGCCGGTAGTAAGGACTGCTACTGAGCGCTGAGATCTTCTGGGAAATCGAAGAGAAGAATGGGGTGAATGTTACACATCAGGAGGTATGGCCGGATAGTAAGAGCGGACGGATACGAGCTTGTACGCGAATGCTCGCGAGTGTTTGTGACGTTCCTCAAGATATGGGATCACCTCATATTTTTACCGAAGTGGCAGTGCGGCTGACGGGATACAGTTACAGCACTGTCGTTACGCGCCCCCCGGTGGCAGCAACACCACCTCATGCACCCGCGCTCTCTGCACTACTGCCTCCTGCATCTTATCACCCAATGCTTCTATACACTCATACCATACATAATATTAATGTATGATGTCCGCTTGGAACTGTCCCACTCTTGCTTTCCCCTTGAGAACTTATGTGCATGATGCGCCTATCATAGTTAGTTTGACAGGTTCATTCAGTTAGACATCATTTCGCGTGCATCGCTTAAGTCTCTAATGCTCGGTTTTCGCTATACAGTATCTCTTCGGTCCTAGACCACATATTATCATAAACTTCGTTCTTCAGGAAGTGTAGACTGAGATAGATTACCATGGAGGGCATCGAGCTTCTATTGTACCCCTGTTTTTTTACCTGACATTTCCATAAGTGGTTGCGCGAGTCTTGCAGTACGGGACCTTGATACACTCATAAGGAAACTTTATCAAATCTTGTCCGATTCCTTGGCTAATTTTTTTGAGGACCAATGTATACTATTTTGATCAAAAAACAACGCACTGGATTATAACTTCTCGGGACAGCAGAGAAAGGCCATAAATAGCAATTTTAAATGAATATCTACTTAGTCTAATATATAGTCTTTTTGAACCAAGGAAATTGGTAGATAAATGCCTTGCCAGCGGATGGTGCACAAGAGCGTGACATCTCAATCACCAAGTGACCTCACGAGCCTGCTTAGCCTGTCACACTGTCTCAAGGGCCAAATTTCAGCTCGTTCGTCTGTATTGCTTCTACGTATTCCACCTCTTAAATTTTCCTAAAAATCGTAGTGGTGGCATGACACAGTCCACTTGTATCCTATATGCCCATAACCATTATTTTTTCAAAGTTGTGCAAGCCGGAGTAGAATTGGGTTTTGGTGTCCCAGGAGCCGTACAGCATGGTACTAGTCACAAAGCGATCGTTCACAAAGCAAAGCACAGCTGAGGCAGGCACGAGCACTTTATCTCCTTGCTGGTGTATAGTAGTCTCTCATTCCGCGTCGTGCTTGTTGAAATCCTGATGTCAGATTTTTGTTTCGAGCCCAGATAAAAAAATCCAGGAGCTCATATTATTAACAGGGTACCTTTTTTTGATAGTTTAAACTACGAGTATGCGCCTTCAGTGCGTTTGCAAGCGAATCTACGCCCTACGCTTCGTACTCAATCCTACACTCGCTCAAATTCCAACAGCGCTATCTAGGATTAGTGGTAGACCTACTCAACGTCTTGGTCAGTTGCATAGCGGGTGACTTAGTTCATGCGGCGTACATCACGGAAGAGCGCTTTGGTGCCAATGAGTGGATGTTGGATAGTATGGAACATAATTTTAAGTATCCACAGACTGATTTACCACAGATATCTTGTCCGATATTTACCAACATATTGAAATTTTGGTAGACACCATGCGTTTTTCTCCTCGACTTTTCTCGGAGAGCGAAACATCCCGCGCCGATGGTGCAGCACCCATCGATACAGTCCAATCTAACATGGATCAGTCTTCATCTTGTATTGTGGTGCATGACTTCGTACTTCAGCGTCCAGGCTATCGGAGCCAATGCAGCAGTTCCACAAAACGCCTGACCTACGGAATGCCTTGGCCCTGACCTTTCTGAACAAAAATTGACAACAACGATACGACACCCGCACACGCAGCGTGCTTGTCTGGGGCAAGAAAAGACCGACAGGGGAATTGTGCGGGTTTAGTACAACGAAAGAGAATTGCTATTGCTTTATATATCTGACGACCCTGGAGCTGCGCTCGCAATCCCGACGGCGGCCCGATTCCAAATTCCAACACTTTCCTCGATGTCAAGCGATATTTGTGAGTATGGGACTTCATGCCAATGGTAGATTTGGGTGAAGGTTTAGAATCATGTTTTGGATATTGTTCACTACTGAATGTACAAGAATATAGATATGTCAGTGAGCTCGATTCAATACTCCAGCTAGATACCGTCGTTATGGTGTACGTACGTGTGATCATTGGACGTATCCTACTATGGCAAACATAGCCGAGTTGGGAGATTGGCTCAATTCAGTCAGAGCTACCATTTTCTCCGTCCCCTACATATGTGTTTCTTGAACGCGACTCATGTTCAGCTATCAGAAATGAGTGTCAACGTGATTAGCACATGAGGAGGGGGGAGTTTACCTGTTATTATCGTCGGGAATGGGTGTTGCATAGCTGTTAATAAGACAGTGGTAAATTCGGCTGATGCAGCGTCCGAGCTTAGTTCGGAGCGGATCATTCGCCTTCTGATGTCATCTCGTGTATTGAGGCTGCCAGCGTCTTAGCCCAGATCCTACACAAAACCGTGACGTGAAACTTACTTCGCAAGCAGCGAATTCGTATATACTACGAGAACCTATGAAAATCAGCACGTCATTAACTAGCGCGAAGCGGACTTGCCTTTACAATGGAGCGGAGCCATGGCGAGGAGCAGACCATTTCGGTCGCTTAGAACTAACTGTGGCTATTTAGCAAGGGATTATATCTGCGTGCAGTGAGCCACTCACAGTGAGAACAGTACCTAGTGTTATGACGCTGTGCAGAGGTCTGACTTCCGATGGTTAAAGAATCGGGTAGGATTACGCACGCAGTCAGAAGTCCGGTGGATAGAATAAAGAGCATGAAACGGATGATAGCCCCATGCAGGTTTCTACGGTAGTGTAAGATATCGGAGACAGTGAACAGAGAGAACACGAGATACACTCACGGTGCACCCTTGAACTCACTTTTGAGAGTTCGTTGCAACCGCATGCACATGGCTCCGGCTATGAGTACATCGACTAGTGATGAGCAACCAAGGCCCATGCTGATAACCTGTGTCATAAAACATCATTGCTCCAGAGTTGTCGGGAAGAGTAAAAGACGTTACCAGCGACATCCTGTCATTCCTGAAGTCAGTCCATGTTTGACTCCTTGCGCTGATGAATACTCGTCATACATGTAAACTAATGGAGCGAGAGGGAGCATACGCAATAATGCTTGTGTCTGGGCAGTAACATGGTTACATGAGAGATAAGATAAGATCAAGACAAGAAAATAGGATATCTACAGATTCTGAGTGCTGTTGCGTGCGATAGTCAAAGTCTGAGACTGATGTTTGATTTTACGTACTTACCCAGGTAAACCAACTCAATCGTGCCCTGAAACCACAAGGTGTGTAAAACTTGACTGCACGGAAACCCAATCACGCGCTAAAACCACTCACAAAAGAAGAAGCGATAAAAATTGACTTGTTATAAACTGTTTTCGGGACGTCAGCATCATCTGAGATCATATCATTTTGAGGAAAACGGTCCCAGCTACTCACGTAGCCACACACGACGGATGTAGTAACTACTTTACTTAGTGATGGGGTGTTCGTTTCGTCGATCCGAAGGACGTACCAGTGTGTAGCAAATACCATGGAGACCTGCATGATTGTCTCAGTCCTTCGTTTGCGGAGACGAATAGCGTATTCTTACCGCACACAGCATCATCACCTGCAATAATGTCATTACTTGTGCATCAAACTATAACGGCACTGGAAGTCTTTAATACCCACTATCTGAGTCCTGATCATCGAGACCTTTAGTGTGTGAAACCATTGCAATAGAGACAAGCTACTCGCCGGAAAACAATGTCTACACCCGACCTATCGTCAAAATGGGTAACCACTATATCGTAGACGCTCTTGATGCAGCCTGCGGAGTGCAATGTGTCAACTAACCTGACCGTATGTGTGAGACCGTGTGATAGAGGTGTTAGGTGTTATTTTCACCATATGCTAAAAACCTTGGGAACGCGCTCGTATGAATATGGGGATCCTCAGAGAGAACGACATACGAAAGATCTGAGAGACCAAATGTCGCCTGGATATGTCTGGAAATATATGTAGGTCTGCAGACTGTTGATACCATAGAACCTGCAATCCCTTTAGGGAGTAGATGAGTGAGATCGCACGAGAACGACTCACAGAATAGCCAGAAAGTTTCCGATGATAGCATCGGCCAGCATACTTTGGATCGACACCTCCAGGCCCATTTTCAAGTACAGCGAGAGTCGGAGTTATAGGATAATAAGCTATCTATGAATGATCTCCCCGATTCTTGGGTTGGACAGGGTTGGGCCAGGTTGGTCGTTCAGGGCCGCTTAAGTGGTCGCTAAGCTAAGCGACGCGTATTTGGTCCCGACTCGGAAGGGTAAGGCAAGGTATGGACAGTAGTACTGAGCACTGAGCACTGAGCTCTCAGCTCTTCTAAGAAATGAATCTTCTATGTTCTATCTGTTGTGGATCTCATTGTGGGTCCCAGGTTGCTGCTACCACGAAAAGATGCCTAGCACACAGACTCAGTCAAGCATACCCAGAATGACTGTAGGAAAGCATCCTGCAGCATCGTACGATAACAAACATGTGGGCGCGTACATGCTCCGGTTTGCCACCCCAACACTATCTTCTAAGAAATCTAAGAGGAGAATGGGACGAAGGTGTGGCTGACTGAAAACTGTAAGCCATGTTTTTTGTTGTTGCTACCATCACCATAAGTCACTGCAATAGTCACTATTCAGCATGGATAAGCATCATTTCGTATTGAATCAACACTACTAGGTGTGCATTGCTGGCCTGCACGGACAGCGCCTCAAGTAGCGCGCCCATGGCCTGCGTCCGTATGGGGCCAAGAATGAGCTGTGCGATGGGCATCGTAATATGTTAATGGATGGAAGACGGACGTATTTGTTATGCACTGCACGGAGCACCGTGCCGCGGTGCATCATGATGCAGGAACTGATAGAAACACACGAACTAGTAATACACTTGTGACTGAACAGAAGTAAGTTAACACTATAGTAAAAGGCCGAGAAGAAATAACATACCTCAGTCTTTCTGCGGCAAAGACTGAGGGAAAGAGATGGAATGATGAGCAGACACTGTACATATACAGGGGTTTTTTTGTAAAGTATAGTAAATAAATGACGAAAGACTTAGCGGAAACAAACCCTATGTTTTCGTATAGTAACGCGCGGGTACGGTCTCGCGCGCATCGACAACAAGAAATAAAAATAAAACTTGCATACGAAAATCACAGCTTGCTACTCCAACAGGAACAAGCTCCCTGGGCATCGGTTCCGGCGACATCGCCGCGACGTAGCTGTTCAGGAAAAGGGTAAGCTTCAAGACGAACATGAGCACGGTCACGTTGTCAAACGAGAGGGTTTGCGTGTGTAGGAGGCACGAGAGCAACTTCACTCTATTAGAACAGTGTCAGTGGTCTGAGGGCTTGCTGCAAATGGAGTTTTATTCACAAGTTGAGCTGTTCTCGCGCAGTAGTTGACGAAAACCATGTGAACTCTTTTATCAAGCGGGGCTTAATGGAGTCACCACCACCACCACCAGCTACTGCTTCTGAGACCATCATCCCCTGCGCGCCCATCGTCACCATATACTCCTCCGGTGGCTGCAGCACCATCTCATACACCCATGACTTCTGCGCAGCCTCTCCATCTAACACTCCATAAGCCCGTATCATACAATATATGCCCAATCTCCGCGTGGAACAGCGCGTGTCCCGCCCTTGCTTAAGCCTCGAGAAGTTCTCGCCTCTTGTGAACATAAGTACACTTAGTTGGGCTGAATTCATTCAATTAGGCTTCATTTCGTGTGCATCTCTTGCGACTCTAACGCTCGCGTGGCCTCCTCACTGCCCAGCTCATACACTGTGTGTGTGGGACGGCAAAGAAAGACAGGAGGGCGGTGTCGCTGCTCGCCACCCCTACCACATAAGTACCAGCAAAACTAATAGAAGTAGCAGCGATGGCACTGGCACCAGTAGCACTAGCACTAGTAGTTGTTGTCAATGCTGTTGCTGACCACTGCGGCCGCGGCGCTGTGATGACACAGCGTCAACGGCAGGTGAGGAGCTATGCCCACGCCATGTTAGTACGGCACGTGCTAGGTGGGCAGCGACGAAGACGACCCGTGATGAATGGCATCGTGTATGAAAAGCCTGAAACGAGCCCTCGGGGTGTTCATTTCGGATCTTTCGCGCAAGGTGGGAGAGGGTGGGGCGAATGAGCGTGACGGGCAGTGATAGCGACGACTGTGTGCGAAATTGCTGGATAGGAGAGGAGGCGGGAGAGGTGGAGGCAAGAGCGAGCTTTAGAGGGTGGGAGGACAAGAGTATGATAGGACATGGGAGAGTGTGTCAGTGAGAGCCACACGGGCAATGTTACCTGAGCGGGCGAGTGATGCTCCATAACTACTGCGAACGTATCACCGCGGCGTCGGACAGCCCGGGATACGGTACACTTTTTAGAAGTCGCGCTTCTCCCCGAGTTGTCGTAGTACTCACCTCCCCATCGACATCTACATTATCTTTTCATCATCGAAAGATTCTTCGTGATATTCACCTGCCGGTATGAGCCTCATATTTTGCACCAGTTATTAACCAGTAAATAACTGGTAGATATCCTCCGAGGTTTCGATGCCAAGCACTTGGGGGTTCTCTACCATGACGGAACACTATTTCGGGTGATGTTCCGCACGGCTAAATGAAAACAACGAAAGCTGGCGGATTTAAACGCTAATTATTACATAGTTCATCATGGTGCTCTTGCAACCAGATCATAGGAACCTTGTCATCTAGCAACCGTTGGCTGAAGTGTAAGATGTCACGAGTTCATGTAAACAGCGTAAGGTTAGCTGTCCGGCACTCGCCTAGCCTCTACGTAGTCAAGGTCTGTGAAAGGACTACACCACCTCCATGTAGATGCACATCTACGCGGATACCTTGACATCGACTCTTGGTCTAGCTCCCCTTCATTCTCCAGATTGAGCTCGGCTGCCGCTGTCATGAACCTGACCAGAATTGATTCTGGATATAGTAACGCAACAAGTATAACTCGCTGAGCCGAAAGCAAACCCGACAGGGTGCGCATTGATTCAAGATCTAGCTGCAGTTGCTCAAACAGGTCGGCAGTCTGCGTGCAAACTGCGCGTAGGGCCTCTCCTTCGCCTGTGTTGTATTGAGAAGTTGAAAATGATAAATCATGGGAACATGATGCACGCTGAGGTCACAGTTACAGGCAGCTTCAAGTTACACTCTGGCTAGAAATTGGAAGAGCTATAATCGGAGCTTGAAGGTTGCATGCGTGACTCACGTGTGACATGGCTATGGAATGTATCGGCGATCGAGTGTCGCAACAGGTCCGCGAGTCTGGCCACCTAAAGTCCGAATCAATATAGTCATTTGCCAATGCAGCTCCGCCATTGCTCGCCAGTTGTCCCTCTGTTGGAATAGCAAACTGGCGCATGCATGCGCGCGCATATTTGTTATCGTATGCCGTTATTTGTTTTCAGCCGCATGCTGCGGATTTGTCAGTACTGTATAGGTTCGAACTTTCTTTTGTTGATCTCTAGTGCAGATATCTTTCCCTCAGTCATTCTGGGTATGCTTGACTGAGTTTGTGTACTAGCAATCTGGATTTACAACATGTACATCATAAACTTCCATAAAATTCAACCCACCCATTCATGGTAACTTCAGATATAAGTGCTATGTCAGCTAAGACCGATGTACCACCGTAACCTGGCACAAATCTAGGCTAACAAGGTCAACCTTCATCACGCAGTTCACATCTTGATACTTCTATATCAAAGCTATCGGATATATCTGAGCCAGCGGTTCTGCTAAGCATCCAACCTATAGAGTATCTTGGCTCCGACATTTCATGGGCATCTAACGATTTCCGTGGACATGTGGCATATACTACTTCATAGCGGTGACTTGTATAGATTCGAGTGTAAGTCTAGAATCATGCTAGGATGTGTACACTACTAAATACACAAGAATATAGATATGACCGTGAGTACAATCCAATACTCCACCCAGAGTACTTGATACTTTAGTGTACATATAACGTACTTAACCATGTCGAAAAAGGTCAAAGATAGCAATTGGGATCTCCGCTTGATTTACCTAGAGCTGCGATTTCCGTGTCCCCAACATATGTATCACTTGTACGTGACTCGTGTTCAGTCATTAGAGTTGAGAGTAATCAGTCAGCATCATTTGTACACGAGCAGGGGAGAGTTCACCTGTTGTGGGGAATGGGTATTATATAGCTGTCAATAAGATACTAGTGAATTCGGCTGATGCGGCGACTGAGCTTGGTTTTGAATGGATTATCCACCTTCTGATGCTATCCTGAGACTGGCAACGTCTTAGCCCATATCCACCGCAGAACGATGAAGTGCAAGTACAACTTACTTCGCTAGCAGTGAATTCGCGTACTCTGTAAGGGATAAATACGTCACTGGCCTGAGCTTGTTTGATATAGACTTGCCTTTGGTATGGATTGAAGCGATGGCGAGAAAGACTAATTCGGTCGCTCACGGCGAACTGCTACTACTTAGCGAGTGCGTGCAGTAATCACTAACAGTGAGAATAGCACCCATCATTATGATGCCTTACGAAGGTCTTGCTTCTGACGGATTAAGGTCTGAATATGGATTACGCACGCTGTCAGAAGCCCAGTGGACACGATAAAGAGCATGAAGCGGATGATTGCCCCATGCAAGTTTCTACGACAGTGTAAGATATCCGAGATAGTGTACATAGAGAACATGAGATATGCTCATGGTGCATCCTTGAACTCGCTCTTAAGAGTTCGTTTCAGATGCACATGGCTCCTGCCATGAGTACATCCACTAGCGAGGAACTACCAAGGCCAATACTGATAACTGTCTGTGTGACAACAAGTCAGATCTCCAGGGTTGTCGGAACGAAGAAGACGTTACCAACGACCTATCTTCATCCCTGAAGTCAGTCCATGTTTTGACGCTTTGCGCTGATGAACATTTGTCATAAATGTAGATTGATGGAGCGAAAGAGAGCGTATGCGATAACGGTTGTGTCTGGGTAGTAACATGGATTGTGTGAGAAAAAGATAGTTCTTTACCAAAGTAGAATATATATATAATCCGAATACTGCTGCATGTTTCGTGCGATGGTCAAAGTCTGAGACATTAATATTTGATTTTACAGGCTCGCCTAGGTGAACCAACATAATCGCGCCCTGCAATCGTAAAACATGAGTGTGCATGGAAAATTCGAGCGCACATTAAAACCACTAACCAAAGAAGAATCGATGAAAATTGATTTGTTATAGACTATTCTTAGGCATCAACACCGTATGAGATCATATCATAGTGTAAAATTCGATCCTGGAAACTCACGCAGCCACATGCGACGGATATAGTGACTACTTCAGTAAGCGATGGTGTATCCTTATCGTCAATTTGAAGGAGGTGACAAATATGATGAATACCTGCACGATTCACTCAGCCCTTCGTCTGCGACTCGGACGACGAATAGCATAATATTCTTACCCCACACAGAATCCTGACCCGAAAATTATCATTACTCGGGCATCAAACCACGACAGCATCAGACGTAATAGATACACACTATCTGAGTCCTGGAATCGGACCCTTCAGTGTAAAATCATTGCAATGGAGACAAGCTACTCGCCAGATAATTGGGTCTGCATTCGACATATCACCAAAACAGGTGACCGCCATATTATAGATGCCTTTAAGACATGCTGCAGAGTGTAATGTGTCAACTAGCCTGTCCGTATGTCAGACTGTGTGATAGGGGTGTTAGATTTGGTCTTCACCATACCAAAAACCTTAGGAGCGGGCTTATGTGAATATGGAGTAGCTCCTTGAAGAGAGCAGCACGGACGTATGAAAGATCTAAGAGACCAAGTGTCGTCTCCATATACCTGGAAATATGTGTAGGTCTGCAGACTGGTGATACCGTACAACCTGTAATCACTTTAGAGAGACGATGAGTGGAAACTGCATTGGGGACGACTCACAGAATAGCTAGAAAGTATCCGATGACAGCGTCAGCCAGCATGCTTTGGACTGACGCCTCCGAGTCCATTTTCAAGCACAGCGAGAGTCAGACTCATGGACTTGGACGACGAGCCATTTCAGTACATGATCACCCTCTTAATTTCCGCCAGAGAGACATCTGCTTAGATACAACTGAATAGAGGGATAATACTTGAGTTGGTTGGTCGTTCAGCCGTTCAGGGTCGTTCAAGCAAGTATGCTAAGTGACGCGTTTTAGTCCTGAGAGGCCTGAAGAGGAACATGAGTGGGTACAGCACTGAGTAGGGCTGGGTCTGAATAGGAGTTGGGCTGGTATGATACGGAACTGTGTGTTGGAGTTTAAAGGTCTCAGTTCGTGGCACTCGCGCACGCGGTGTCTGTAGATAGCTCTCAGTCTGTGGTTGGAAGACTGAGGGAAAAAGAAGAATGCGACGTATAACTATGTGTATGTAAAATCTCGCTTGTCCTGTCACCCTAGCCGCTTGCACGTCGTAGGCAAGGCCTCTGCGAGTGCGCGCGCATGTATGTATGCGCGTGCGCTGGTGCGCGATGCTGTTATTTACAACACTGTACACCAGGTCTCTCGTATGGTTGGTTGTGACAGTAGAATAGGTATTATACCGGCGCCGCCGGCCCGAAAAGTTCTGGTATAATACCGTATTATACGGGTATAATTCGGCATTTCACACTGTATAATCGGTATAATTGGTATAATAGGTTCTACAGCCATCTAGGCTGAATTGGAAGTGTAATATAGATGTATTCAGAATCCAAGGAGAGATACAACAGGATATAAAGTAACCTGACAGGCCTAGGGCTTAGCGGAACAGTAGGCAATAGGTATGAGGAGAAGTATGGCTATGCATACTTAGCAAAAAGATAGGTAGGTATGAAGAAGAATGTAGATACTAAGCATTAGGCATTAGGCTTGGAAGTGTTGGGGAAGAAGTAGATGTGAAGAGGAGTAGGCACGAAGTCATGTATGAAGTGATGAAAAGTGTAATTTGGTGAATTAGAAGAGACTGTAGTCTATACCAATCAAGATCCCCATTTGACGAAGTAGAGACTTGTTGCTCTACCTCCACTGATAGTCCTAGGCCTTTCAATGGCAAGTCGGAGACAGGTTCGGTCGAGGTTCTTCCCGCCTACTCTATGTTCTTGAGAGGCACATTACCGTTTTTACGCTGCCTCGCGGTCAGCGGCACTTGCAATTGGGTTGATAAGACTTCTGAAGACGGCCCAGGGTTACTAGAGGCTGGACCACCGACAACTGTAATTGTATCGTCATCATCCCGCACAGAATTGGCTGAGGCTCGGATGCATTTGCCATTGACGCGTTTTTGTTGACGCGTCTCGACTGGGCATCTAGATAATCATGATGCTTCATCGGCCTCTCACTTCAAGTACAAGAAAACTCTACATGTACCATTGGCACATCCCCTCCATCGCGCGCGACCCGCAAACACTCTTCATACACATTCAATTCATTCCAGTAACGTGTCCATGACACTGCTTCATCTCCTGTGCGCTCGGAGCCAAAGACTTCGCTCATTACGTATTCAATATCCCAATATCTTCATACGACGGATAGCAGTCCGACGCATTCCTTAAAGCATCATACTGCTTCTGAGAGGGCAATATGAGCACAAGGGCAGTAGGCACAGAATTTTGCTCGTGTTTAAGAGTTGAGATTAAATTAGCTACAGGAAATCCAGAAGTCGGCATCTCTGATTGCGGTTGCTGCTATACAGTGGGACTGCCTTCCTTGGAGCCACTTAGAGTCACAGATCATGCAGCCGTTGCAGACATAGGGTCTATAGAGCTATTTGATGAATTAAATAGAAATAATACCAATTATACGAGGGACTATGGCCACCTGATGGTATAATACCATAACATACGGTATAATACGCCCCCGTATAATACAACCGCCTATCAGACTAGCACTGAGCGCTGAGCGCTCAGATCTCAGATATCAAGTAGCCATTGGTAAGGTGTAATGATGTTCCGTGCTGACGGGGTTGCGCTGTCACGCACACTCTTTTATTCCCACCACCACCACCACTACTGTGACGACAATAGCGCCCCATAGTAGCTGTGCAGGGTGATGATACAGATGACAACGGCGACAGGTGGCAATGGCTGACGATGGAGGGCGGCGGGGGAACAAGATCGCGGCAGCAGACCATGGGGTTGGTGGACAACGGTGGAGGTAGACGACAGTGCTAGCGGACAACACGGTCTAAGACGCCTGAAGATAGACGACGGTAGCGGTGGTGAAAGCAGCGGCGGAGGACGATGGCGGTTGCAGTCGACAGTGGCAGCAGACAACAATGGCCCCATTAGCGGATAGACAACAGTGGTGCAGCACCGTAGCTCACCCACCCACTGTCTGACCAGTGTCCACCAAGGGTACGAAATAGGCGCCGCGCATGCCCGTTTTATGCCCTTTGGGTACCTGTCACTGTCTTCACACCCTCGTACCCCCACCTACATGCTGAAATTCACCTTCACCCACTGCTGCTGCATGTACCTTATCACCACCGTCACCTCGCCCACCACCCTGACCAGTGGGCACCCAGAGCATGTGCCATTGACCCTTCCCACCACCTGTACCGTCCACTGGCCCTTGTGCACCACTGCTCGATGGCACCTCAACACTCCAGCCATGTCATCCACTGTGCCCCACCCTTCTCTCGCCTACCGACTCCCTCCGAGCTGCCAGGCTTATTGACAGCCAGTGTAATGTGCGGACATGTGCGCACTGTTACACTGCTGTGCAGTTACACGCCGCACATCGTGCTAAGACCTCATGCACAGGCCACAAGACCTGGTATCATGATTCTGTGTGGCAGTGAGCTCGGGTGCTGCCTCGGCAAACATTTTGCACAATGGTCTTCATGCCCCCTATAGATATGCGATAAGTAGCAGTCGACGGTGTCAGTAGACGACTATTGACACAGCGTTAAGAATACAGGTTTTGCGACTCCAAAACGTTCGATATCCTCGGCGTGCGCCGGTCACTAAAGGGAGGGACGTGGCCAAGCTGGCTAGCAGGTGGCCACAGACAGATGACGACGGTGGCAGCAGAGGGCCGCTGGGATAGTTGGGGTGACCAGGTACTAGTGCCTCGGTGGGCGAAGTTAGGGTAGGGCGACCGATGATGACCGACGGCTCGTTTATACATCCGGGTGCGCCTGGACCACTGCCACCATGGTGGAGACTCCAGTCGGCATGGTGTCACGGCAGACAGAATTTGCAGGCGACGCGCGTGCAAACGCATCAGCAACCTGTAGTATATAAAGTTTATGAAGGAGATGACGAGCGAGCACAGTATTGTGCTCACTGGCTCGCATCTGCATCTTTGTCAACTTCGGAACTCTTCATTGGGGATGGCGTAGTGCTAGTGTAATAGGAGGGCGCTCGCAAGCGTCTCTAGGTATGCAATAGGTTCTCCGAGTCAACTTACTGTGAAATTACTCCTAAAGTAACTATGTAATGACTCAATTCGAAGGTAGTCTGCGGACGATCCCGAGCGGTGGAGAATCAATAAACGGTAAAGTTCACTCGTGGGCTTTGCCGTGCTGGTACAGTATTGTGTCACGCAGTGCAAGCGCGGGAGGACAGGGTACCCGCATGCGGGCTGTGACAGCGACTAGCAGGAGTGAGCTTGCAGGTGAGGAGAAGCAGTAGTGATGGCGGCAGCGACAGCAAAGCGGAGGGGGCGGAGGGTAAGAGCGAGCCTGAGAGGCGGGCTAGGGAGTGTGATAGGGTAGGGGCAAGGTGCTAGCGTGAGTGGCACTAACAGTTCTGACACTGGCAATACTACCTGGGCGGGCAAGCGACAATGCAGCACCCGGCACCACTCCCGCAGCAGTCGGACAGCCTGGGAAGCTCTGGTAGTACTAATACTGTTTAAAACAGTGTTTTTCAAGTTTGGAGGTCGTGCCTCTGAGTCGCATCTCCATCTCTTTCGGCATGATTCTTCACATAGTCTTCAACCGGCAATTCCGAGTCAGTGCCAGTGGTGGATATCCACAAGTGCGAATTACTTTTTGGGAATTTCTCTGCTGTAACGGAACACTACGTACGTGTGGCAAGGTTGGCGAGTTGCTAGTGATTCTGGAGAGATGGGCCGGTCGTTTCAACATGTCAATGTTTCAGTCCTTGATGCGCACCAGATGCAGCTCGACGCACAACTCACACTCGGGCCAGTACCACGTGCTATCCAGCTTTGAAACAGCGTCTTCAGCGCTGATAGAGCGCTGATAGCCGCCTTTGAACTTCTATTGCACTTTTCGTCCACCGACTTTCCTAGTCCTGCAGTAGTAAGTGATTCCCCCTCCGTGAAGGGAAGCGTAGGCAGGCTTGACTGCTGTATATGTTCGCCAATATAGTCTGTCACTCATCCTATGTCACGCTATCTAGGACAGTGGTGGTCCCATTTTACAGCCTCTTGGTTAGTTGCACAGCGGGTGACTAGTTCTTGCGGCGGAGGTCACGGAAGAGCACTTTCGTGAAGGGACAGGAACAGATGTTGGATGGTTGATAAACCCTTGAGAATGGTAACCACCGTCATAGTCCTGGGCGTCCACTAACTGATTTACTCCAGATATAGTTATTCACCTTCTGAACATTTGGTCGGCACCGTGCGCCTTTATCTTCGACTGTCCTTGGAATGATTCGTGAGACATCCTGCTCCGATTGTGCAGCACATGTCGGAATAGCCCATCCCAACATGGATCAATCTGGATCGTGCTGTGCGCATCTTGGCGCTTCAAGCTTCAGCGTCTAAGCTATCGGAACTAGCAGTTCTACAAAATATCCGACGCATGGAGTATCTTGGCCCCGGCTTTTCCTCTGTGTCTAACGATTTCTGTAGACCTGTTGTTGCAAGGTTGCACTCAGAACTGATGAAAACGCTATGTGTGGGTACAATCTCTGCTAACAATTGCTGGCGCACAGGTTGTGAAATTGTGAAATTACACTGCAATACCTGTGACAGACAGGACTTCATTCCATCGGAGCGTGAATTCAAGTGAATCGTATTAGGATGTTGAATACAAGAACATAGATACATCCGCGAGCCCAGTCCAATACTCTAGCCGAGATACCTGACACTTTAGTTTACGTATGATAATTTTTACCACGGCAAACCGAGACGAAGATAGCAGGGTAAGGAAATCCAATTCAGCCGGAGCTGCCGCTTTCCGTATCTCCCACATATGCGATTCTTGAGCGCGCCTCACCTTCACCTATCAGAGTTGAGTGTCATCGTCATTAGCATCGAACAGGGGGGCGTTCACCTGTTGTCGGGAATGGGTGCTGTATAGCTGTCAATAAGATACTGGTGAATTCGGCTGACGCAGCGTCTGAGCTTGGTTTTGCGTGTGTCATCCGTCTTCTTATGTTATCCCGCGTATTGAGACTGCCAGCGTCTCAACCCAGATCCTGCGCAGAACAGTGGTGCGATGCGTAACTTACTTCGCTAAAAGTGAATTCGCATATACTGTGAAGACTGATGAGAATGATCACGTCACTAGCTAGCTCGACGTGGACCTGCCTTTGCTCTGGATCGAAGCGGTGGCAAGAAACAGACCGTTTCGATCGCTTATGGCGAACTGCGGCTATTTATCGATGGATCATGGTCTGCGCAGTGAACCACTCACAGTGAGAATAGTACCAAGCGATATGATCCTGTACGAAAGTCTCACTGCCGATGGATTAAGGTCTGTATTTGGATTACGCACGCTGTCAGGAGTCCAGTGGACATGATAAAGAGCATAAAGCGGATGATTGCCCCATGCAGGTTTCTACGATAGTACAAGATATCTGAGGCAATGTACATAGAAAGTACAAGATGCACTCACGGTGCATCTTTGAATTCGCTCTTGAGAGTTCGTTTCAGCCGCATGCACATGGCTCCTGCTATGAGTACATCCGCTAGTGAGGAACTACCAAGGCCGATGCTGACAATCATCTGTGACAATGGGTCAGATCTCCAAGTTTGTCGGAACGAGAAAGATGTCATTACCAACGTCATGTTGTCATGCCTGAAGTCAGTCCATGTTCTACGCTTTGCACTGACAGATACTTGTCTAAATGTGAATAGACGGGGCAATAGAGAGCGTACGCAATAATGACAGCGTCTGGGTAGTAATACAAGTTGCATAAATGAATAAGATCCTGACACAAGGATAATTAGACATTTACAAAGTCCGAGTACTGTTGGGTGCAATGGTCAAAGTCTGATAAACGTTGATGTCTGATTTGACGGGCTCACCCAAGTGAACCAATGCAACAACGCCCTGTCGCCACAATTGTGGTAAAAATTGAATGTGCACGGAGAACATAATCACGCGTTAAAACCACTCACAAAAGAAGAAGCAAGGAAAACTGATTTGTTATAGACTGTTCTTGGACGTCAGCTACATATGAGATCATATAGTGATGAGGAAAGCGGTCGCAGCTACTCACGTAGCCACACGCGACGGATGTAGTAACTACTTCACTCAGCGATGGTGTATGCTTATCGTCAATCGGGAAGACGTACCAGTGCGTAGCAAACATGATGAACATCTGCACAAGTATCTCAGCCCTTTGATTGTGGAGACGAGCAGCATACTCTTACCCCACTCAGAATCATGGCCTGCAAAATGTTATACTTTGGCATCAAACTGTGACAGTATCGAAAGTCTTCAATACTCACTATCTGAGTCCTGATCGTCGGAATTTTGAGGATGAAACCATTGCAGTGAGGACAGACTACTCACCAAAAAATAACGTCTGCACCAGAAGGACCGTCAAAACGGGCGATCGCCATATTGTAGATGCTTTTGATGCAGACTGCGGAGTGAAATGTTTCAACTAACCTGCACATATGTATCAATCTGAAGCGGTATGATAGAGGGGTTGGTCTAGTTATTACCATATGCCCAAAACCTTGGGGACGTGCTATGTATGAATATATGACAGTTCCTTAGAGAGAACAGTACAGACGTACGAAGGAACTTAGAGACCATGCGTCGTTCAGGTATATCTGGAAATACATGTAAGTCTGCAGACTCGTGGCACCATACAACCTGCAATTGATTTCGAGACAAGATAAGCGGAGACTGCACGAGGGAACTCACAAAATAGCTAGAAAGTTTCCGATGAGTGCATCAGCTAACATGTCTTGTACCAGCGACTCCGATCCCATTTTCAAGCACAGCGAGGATCGGGCTATGGACTGGACGACGAGCCATTTATATATGATCCCCTTGGTAAGCCGCCAAATAGATGCTTGATTAAAAAGCGTATCACTGCAGCGAATTCAGGTCACTGGGTTCGTTAAGGTGACAACTCGTGGATTATGGCATCGACGGGGATGGATCACGGATGTGTGAATTTAAAATGTTCTTTTCCTCCCGCGATGGCCTGTGAGATCTGTGAGGAAGGACTCGGTCAACATGGTCTTCTAGGCTCTGTTAGTGCTGTGCATCAGACACTCACCGTCGAAGAATCTAGGCTCCTGCAGCAATGTTTTTTTATTTAATTTTTTAATTCAAGGCCTAAGTCTCGGTCCGTCCTACAGATATGTAATGCGCCCTGAAACCTTCCATACATGTTTCCTGTCCGATCTGCGGACTCACCAGGGATGGTGCAGACGCCGTAAATCGACGCCTGCGGTGCTACCGCGCGTCGTCAGATTCAGATGATACATTGCAGGTCGGCAGAGACGTGGATTTCCGTAAAGACATGGTGATTGCCGGGTCGGAAGCTAAGTTCTTCATACACGGCTAGAGCGTTATGTATACCAGAAAAGAGCTCGATATCTGCTGGGCGATCACAGCATACAATGGCAACACGACAACTGGAACGATACCAGTGTAAGCAACATTGCTAGCTTTGAGAAGGCCCTTTTAGTCTGTCTGAAACCGAGAAGAACTTGGAGAAGGATGTGGATCATCGACGATCTATGGCTGCCAGTAGCTCGTATTGGCTGAGGCACGAGTGCGTAATACTACACTGTTGATGATGTTTCAGTCTGAGTGCCCACTGGATGCGGGTCAGATATATACCACTACTGTAGTACCGCACAAAAGGCTCCAAGATATTAAAAAATATGCCGTGTGCGGCGTGCATGAATGACTAGTTTTGTCTAAGAAGGGTCACCCTATGGTCACTTTGACACGAGTCTCACAGCAGGTTGTGCTCATTCCATACCATTGCCATTCTCGAGATAATATGCCTAGCAAAAGTTTTAGCTTCGATGTCTGACAGTGACAGAGGGGGGAGTACTGTAGAATCAGGCTGTCAATTGCCACCGCGGCTCCTGATCCCGACGGGTCATACGTGGATAATAATCCGTGGAGGAGACTACCGTCGGGCCCAGATGCCAACAATCACGTACCAGAGTCGCCCAGGGGCGAGGCTATTCAATTCCGCAGAACTTACCATACCGTCAGGATTCAGGACCATTGTCGTACGTATGATGCAGCTGTCTTCATTTCTTGACAAGACAAAATGAATTGCGGTAGCTTAATGTAGTGGTGCTGCAGCACTCTAAATCCTGTGTGTGAGGGGATTGATTATAAATAAATAAAAAGCACGTGACTTCATAGTAGGACACGTCGCACTGCTACGCCAGCACCAGCTTTCAACCGTTGAGGCCATGCCGACGGCCTATCCCCTCCCTTCAAATATCCCGCCAGCAACAGTCGCCAATACCGCTTCATTGTTGCGGATTGTCGCCCTTTCTTTGATCTCTGGGGCTGCTATTGCATCCCGTCTCTTCGCCGTGATCAACTTTGAGAGTATCATCCATGAATTGTGAGTCTGTTCCTGTCAGGCGCATGACCTGGCCTGAATGCGATTGTAAACAGTGATCCCTGGTTTAACTAGTGAGTACCATGTATATGCAGGCTATAATATCAGGACGAATCTTCTCCAATAAAGCCGCGCGACTAGAGTGCTCGCCTCAAAAGGGTTTTATGTACGTCCACTTCTTTCTGAAGCTGTCTATATATCAGTAATCATCACTACTGCAGGAATTCTGGAATTGGTTTGACCCCACGGCATGGTATCCTCTTGGTCGTGTTGTAGGTGGCACCATCTACCCTGGCCTTATGGCCACTAGTGGTGTCATCTACAATGTTCTGCATGCCCTGAATTTACCTGTTGATATCCGTAACGTCTGTGTCCTCCTTGCCCCTGGATTCAGCGCCTTGACTGCTTGGGCAACATATATGTTCACGAAAGAGATGAAGGACGAGAGCGCCGGTCTTCTTGCCGCTGCATTTATCGGCATCGTCCCAGGTTATATCTCTCGTTCCGTTGCTGGCTCTTACGACAATGAGGCCATCGCCATCTTCCTCCTTATGTTCACCTTCTATTTGTGGATCAAGGCCCTCAAGCAAGGTAGTGCATTGTTTGGCACTCTCGCGGCTTTGTTCTACTTCTACATGGTTGCTGCATGGGGTTCGTGATATTTCTGACACTAGCGAGGTTAAATGTCTTATCAATAGTTCTTAGGTGGCTATGCGTTCATTACGAACATGATTCCTTTGCACGCGTTGGTATTGCTTATGATGGGCCGTTTCACCAGCCGCTTGTATGTTGCATACTCGTCATGGTATGCTATCGGTACGTTGGCCAGCATGCAAGTGCCTTTCGTGGGCTTCCAGCCGGTTCGCACAAGTGAACATATGGGTGCTCTTGGTATGGTTTTTAATATTTCAGATAGTATATATCCTCTTAAGCATACGTCCACAGGTGTATTCGGTCTTCTCCAAATCGTCGCTTTCGTGCAGCTCGTCCGCTCGCATGTTTCTTCCAAGCAATTCCAGGACTTGCTGCTCATCTCTGCAATCGCCGCCGGAGTTCTCGGTGCCATTGGCATTATCGGCCTCACTTACGCTGGTGCCATTGCTCCCTGGACTGGTCGCTTCTACTCACTTTGGGATACGGGTTATGCCAAGAAGTAAGTCGCCTCGCATCCGTCTCCGCGTTTATTATCAACCATCATGACTCCTAGACATATCCCTATCATTGCCTCCGTCTCTGAACACCAGCCGACTGCTTGGCCATCCTTCTTCATGGACCTGCACTTCCTCATCTTCCTTTTCCCTGCTGGCGTAGTTCTTTGCTTCCGCCAGTTGCGTGATGAGCATGTTTTCGTCATCATCTACGCTCTCGTTGCCAGCTACTTTGCGGGTGTCATGGTACGCCTCATGCTGACCCTTACCCCCGTTGTCTGCATCTCCGCTGCTGTCGCTTTGTCTTCTGTTCTCGACACATACATTGATCCGACCGAGCCGGACACTCCTGAACCAAAGAAGGACGAGTCCATTGTGACTTCAACGTCCTCCGTGGCGGAGAGCACCACCTCGGCATTGCCCAAGAAAGGGAAGAAGGAGAAGGAGACAACTAGCGGAGCAACGTCCAGCGCCACGGTGGGCGAACTCATCTCTAATCTCGTTGGCGTGAAGACAGGACAGAAACAAAAGGGTATTTTCGGAATGGACACTCGCCTTGCGGTGCTAGTCAACGCGTTCGGCATGCTACTGTTCTTCGTCCTGCACTGCACGTGGGCAACCTCCAACGCATACTCATCGCCCTCCGTCGTCCTCGCGTCGCACAATGCGGATGGCTTGCATATCATTGATGACTTCCGAGAGGCATACTACTGGCTGCGTCAGAATACGCCTGAGACGTCAGTTGTTATGAGCTGGTGGGACTATGGATACCAAATTGCCGGTATGGCTGATCGGCCAACGCTCGTCGACAATAACACTTGGAACAATAGTGCGTCCGAAACTTTTTTTTTTTTCTGTTCTCTGCTCTTACTGTGCTGAACATGCTGACATGACGTCCTTACTCTATAACAGCCCACATCGCGACAGTGGGTAAGGCCATGTCAAGCTCGGAGGAAGTCGCATACCCCATCCTGCGCAAGCACGATGTTGACTATATACTCATCATCTTCGGGGGCCTGATAGGGTACTCCGGCGACGACATCAACAAGTTCCTGTGGATGGTCCGTATCGCGCAAGGCGTGTGGCCGGATGAGATCCAGGAGCCGCACTACTTTACACCGACAGGCGAGTACCGTGTCGACGACCAGGCGTCAGCGGCGATGAAAAACAGTCTCATGTACAAGATGTCCTTCTACCGGTGTGTCTTGCACTATTCTTGTTCTACTTGTCAGCACTGAGGGTTGTTGGGATTGACAGCTTTGCGGAGCTTTTTGGCAACGGTCCATCTGTTGACCGTGTCAGGGGCCAGACTGTCCCCAAGGTTGGGCCGACGCTGGACTATCTCGGTGCGTCACTTCTCGCGAGTCCATTTTGTGTGTTCTTATAACTATCCATTTTCTTCCCTTTTCTTCCCTTTTCTTCCAGAGGAGGCGTTCACATCAGAAAATTGGATCGTGAGTCGTTCCGTATCAGGTGCGGTGGGCCGGTGTGACTGAGTGCTTTTTTTCTGTTTGGTGGTAGGTTCGGATCTACCAGGTAAAGAAAGAAGACCCGCTAGGTCGCGATCTCAAAAGCGCCAATGCATTTGGGGAAGGGAAGAAAAGGAAGCGAGTGAGACCCCCTGTGCGGCGCAGGGCTCTGTA
Organism: Albatrellus sp. MG142; assembly: GCA_003314695.1. Classification (NCBI taxonomy): domain Eukaryota; kingdom Fungi; phylum Basidiomycota; class Agaricomycetes; order Russulales; family Albatrellaceae; genus Albatrellus; species Albatrellus sp. MG142. The sequence continues at coordinate 22,100 of QLPM01003404.1, forward strand.
GATTATCGTGAGGTGATCGACTGATACAACAATGATCAAGCACCGGACTACGGTTACTGTCTTGTAATGAGAGCCTGTATCAGGTACTTGATTGTAACTCGGACATAGAGACAATCACAAGTGATAGTATATCTTATCTCCCTCCCAGGCGACATTGCCCTATATCTTTCCCAGTCCCATTATCAACGACCTGGCTGAGGCACGAGCCGCGCTTTTACCTTCGGCCTTGCACGCCCACAGTACTAGATATTGTTGAAGGTCGCTGTGAGGAGCGCTTTAACGCTCCCACGTACGAGCGAGTGCTGGTCACTGTTCAGATCATTTCAGTTGGCAACAACACAAGCCTGACTTCACAAAGCCGGAGGAAACTGGAATCGACGGTGGACAGTAGAATAGTAGTACATTCAAGTCATCACATGAGATGAGATCTTGAACCCTCCCCGACTACCAGTACTCTGTATTAGATCTGTGAAGGGACATTGTTGTGGATGACAGTCGCGTACGTCATCACTATCTGATACCGCGAACCGATGCATACTGACGCGAGACACTGCCTGTCGTTAAGATCCCCTACGGATGATCCGGTTTCTGCCGCAGCGTATATAATTTACTGTAGTCCTCAGTCTTCTGACGAATATTAGCTCTTACTCACTACGTCATGCCCTTCCATAGTTTCTAACGGTCTCTTCTGTAGAATATACAGATTCTACAGTTGCCCACGCTGTGCGCATCGTGAACTTCCTTCAATAACTGTAACTGCAACATTCCAAACTTCAACAATGTTGATGAAATTTTATTCATAC
>QLPM01003409.1:0-15158 GCA_003314695.1 Albatrellus sp. MG142
GTGGGGGGAAGGGGGGTTCATGATGTGTGGTGCAATGGGGAAAGGGGCAATGCTGATGTGGACCAGGTAAAGGGGATGGACGGGAGTCCGTGATTGCAGGCGAGAAAGCGAGCGATGCGGCACGAGTGAAAAAAATATCGTATGTGTGCGAATGAGCGAGGGGATACTCGACTTCAAGAACGGTCGAGCGTGTTTTGAAAACAGTAAGTCAGAAATTTTGGTGCGACGGGTAAAAATTGCGATATCCAACGGACGGCAACGGGGCATGGGAAGGCGGGTGGGTGAAGGAAGGAACGAGGCCGCAAGAAAAGTCCGAAAGTGTGAGGTGCGTCGTGGTGCGGGCAAAGCGAAGAAACAATCTAGGCGCGGAGCCAACAATCATACGTATGCGCGCGATAGTTTTCTGCCCCGTGTCCGAAATGCAGGGTGTTGGTCCATATCTGATGGTGGCCGGGATGAAGCCACGGTAATTTTGTCGCTCTTCACTGCAGGACCGTTCGAAAACCAACCGTTGAAGAAGTCATTCTCCTTGGACCAATCCTGCTTTGCCAGCAGAAGATCCTCGTCCGGTACAGCGAGCGGGGAAGTTATGCCACGGTGCGCTCGAGGGAGAAAGGCGAAGGGTGCAGAATCGTGAATGCGTACATCTGGTTCGCGAGCTGGTCGCTTGTTAGGTGGAGGGGGCTTCGCACCTGCTGGGCCGACCCACGTCCGCATCTGCGTGGCAAGCGCATTGAGGATAGAGGTCTTCGGAGCGGCTTCAGGAAGACGAGGAGCCCCCGACACGGGGGTGGCGACTGAGTCGGTCATAAAGGATGTGGTCATACTGAGTGAGTCCGCGGAACGGTGGTAACTGATAGTGTGGTCGGACGAGTGTGGTGTGTGGATGGGTTTGGAAGCTTGCGGCGGTGGCTGCTGTGTAGGAGTCGAGAGGGAAGGGGGCAGTGGGCAGCGGCGCATCTGGAGGAGTTTAGGGCGGGATATTTTTCCTGAATGCTCTGAATGCACATCATCTGGGCAGAGGCCTGGAGAGACATCTTGAGCCCACGCGACGATGCCGGCATGATCGCTACCAACCCAGTGACTGGAAGAAGCGACGGTGGACGGATCAAATGAGTCCTGGTGGTCGAAGAGAGACGACTCGGGTGATAGGACAGGGTTGTCGTAGTTGTAGCAGTCCGAGGAGCAGTATACGTCTGCTTCACCGTCCTAGATAAAGATGCAATGGTAAGGGGGAAGCGCCGGACGAAGGAAGAAGGGGATACTGACGAGGTGGCGGCCACAGCTCAAACACCAGGCGATATCCATAATATAAGATGAAAGACAGAGAGAGGATAGGAGAAGACGAGAGAGGAGAGGACGGCAAGAAAAGGCGAGGGAGCACAGGGCAAAGGAAGGGAGGAGCCGAGTCTTATAGTTTGGGCGCGCTTGCTGAGCGTACAAATATAGGGGCAAATAGGTGAATAATCTGAGATGAGCGATCTGTATCTGCCTCGGCCAGATCTGACTCCATTTTCAATTAATTGATTTCCTTCTTGGGTCGATTCCCACTAGACCAAATTGGTAACCGCGTTCTCTGTATCCGCGCTGGCTTAGTCACCTCCATCAGTCCCCTTTGCGGTTTCTGCGACATCCTCCCGGCTGGGAATACAACGCCTGCCTTGTCCCTCTGTACCTGGCATCCAGTCCCCCTCCCGCCCCGCCTGCGCCGCGTCCGCAAGGTCCCGCAGCCTGCCCAGCCCCCCGTACACGTCCACATACACTGCGCGCTTCCCATTTCCTTGGCTCTTGTCCCATTTATTACTATCCATCGCGTAGATGCAGTACATGTGCAGCGTATTTGTTATGACTCCCCCCCGCCCTTCTTGTCCCAGTATCAGAACCTTCGATCACATCAAATTGGTGCTTCGAAAACACAATGGCATTCTGCTCTGACTTCCGCCCATCTTGCCTGACAGCTTTCCAAAAGTAACATTTCCGACATCGTGTACATCACCGCCGTTCGCGTCTTTTTCAGCTGCTGCGGTATTGTCTGCCAACAATGCGGTTAGCTCCACTGGTACCCACATAACATAACCAGCCAAAGATCGCGGCCATTGAACTGCCCCCGGCTTGGCCGTTTCAGATTTATTATCGACTCACATCGTAGTAGTCGTTCAAGGCCGTCGTGTTCTTCACTGGCGTAGGTGCCACCAGCCGATCCAACCCTCTTTCGCATAACAGGAGAATCGTGCGAATCAGGTCTGAAACGATCTTTCCAGTGATGCCACGGGTTAGCGTTGTTTATGCATACATATCCGCGGTGTTCTATCATATGTGCACATCTTACCTTTTTCACTTCATCGGTCGTCTCGGGTCTGCTATCGACCATTTTGGGCCCCATCGGTCCTGTATTGCTATCTCCGTCGGCCGACTCTGTCCGTCTCTCTGCCAGTACTAGCGTTCGTGCACAGTGCTCCAGCAACTCGATAGTCTCCGTCGTGGTCCTATATCTGTCACATCTAGCGGCGCTGCGTTTGAAAACTGCGCCAAGGGCACAGACCAGCCACAGGGTGTGCGACACAGTACCATCTGCCGTGACGTACAGCTGGTTCACATCTATGCCCAATGGTGACATTATGCCTGGTGGCTTTGGACTCGCTTCGTCGGGGTTAGCTGACTCGTCTGATACCAGATCGGACTCAGCCCACTCTGGACAATTGCGCCATGTACGGATCACTTCCATAGTTACACTGTCCTGCAGCATCCTTCCTGCAACTTTGTTAGACATCCCTGAAGCAGCTAGCACCTCATCCAGCGTCCAAGACACCATATCGTTCTCATTCGATTCGAGGCAAAACCCATAGAGAGCAATTAGCTCAGCGTTAGTCAGTTTCTCACCGTACGAGTTAAAGATTTCCATTCCTGGTTCTATTGGCCCCGCCTCTACGACCATGTCGCAGGTATTCTCGTTATCCTGGGTCACCGGCAAGCTACAAACTGGGGCGAGTCTTGAGCCGGATAATTCAATGTCCGCGTCGTGGGGACAGAATTCCAGGGAACCGCAGACCACACAGACATCAGGTTCGGTCTGTCAATATATGGCAGCGGTGGAGGAAGGATCGAAGCAAAAACTACGTTGTGGGCGACTTTGAGAGGCACGGAGGGATGCACGTACCTGTAAGCGCACGTGATGATCCTGGGCATGGTTGAAACTGCAAAAGGAGAGCGACCCTTCGGTGAGGCTTCGAGACCACATTGATAAACTGCGAACACCCACACATCGGCAATGGGCACCATCGCTAGCCCATGATACGCGTCGACCATGAACGCACGCGAACTCACTAACGAATATGCGTGATAGAATCCCCGCGGACTTGCGTCGGGCGACCCGTGCTCGACGAGAAGCGGTCGCGCGACATGGTCGTAGAAACGTCGGATCTCCTCCTGCATGTGAATTAGATTCAATTGCTTGGCAGAGAACCTGCGCACCAACAATCTTGTGCCCGTCTCTCTCAGAAAGCCTCTTTCGACTTCAGTGCCACGAAGCCAACTTAGAGCTTCCGCACCATCCCCGTCTATGTTCCCACCGCACGCCTCATCACAACCCCAGAACAGGCCAATGCCGACTTCCTCCTCTTCGCACGGGAGTGACTTCAGGTAACCGAACCAGCGGGATGCTTCACCGCGCAATCTGTGACAGCAGTGGGAAGTAGAATGTAGCAGACTCTGATGGTCGTCTTCGAAGATCAATAACTCAAATTAGGAAATATCTTACTGCTCAGAATACACGGCCAGTGTCAGTGCAAGCTGCGCCGCTCGTCCATACGGTTCTTGCGCGATGTAGTTCGATAGATAGCAGTTCTTTGTTGATAGGACGGCTGTTTTGGGGATCTCCACGAGACCTGTAATGCAGCATCATGTGCAGCCGCCATGCGGGAGAATCGTGCATGGTCGAAAGCATGAGTCATCGTAAGATCATGCAAAAAAAACCCGTAGAATGCCGGGCTTACGGGAACGCCATGGGATGTGAGCTCGAGCGCGCACGGAAAGCCTGGTATTCTCATCGACAGTTAAATGCACGCGGGGATTGATCCGAACGCCATGTGCTGCGCACCAGACGAGGAGATCGGAGATCCTAGAGGATAACGACATGGCAGCGAAACATTCTAAAGTGAAAGCTCTGACACAGTCATCAACATCTTTGCGAGAGCGTGCATGCGCAGCGCATCTCGTTATGCGTACTCTGCAAGGCGTCGGCCCTTGCCGGGCGGGCACGCACCTCTCCGAGCCTTCGTGCGAACTTTTCACGTCCAGATCTCACTCCGCCCGGGTACAGACCCATACAGCGCCGCATCTGTAGGACACAATCATGTTCCCAACAATTGTCCGTTTGTCAAAAGCGTCACGGCTCCCTCTCACCCCCAAAAGGGGCAACAAGGATTTTTACAAGGGTACGTGTTCTTGATGATCAGACTTATGGCAGTCCTGGCTGATCCACCATAGGCACCAGACAAGCATTTCTGCCTGGTGGACCTCGTACCGGTGCACCGGGAAAACATGTCATCAAAGGAAAAGCAAAGTACCGCCTGCTAGACGAGAAAGTGCGCTTCTTCGTGGCCCCACCGGTGGAGGAGATCAACAACTCTCCGGTATGTGGATCGTATCTGTCCTTCCTGGATGATAGTCAGTCCTGATCTGCTGCATGCGCACGACGTCATTCCAGCTTAAGCCATATGTCGACCTCAACGTGCGGCTCACCAATGCGCAGAAACGGGTGACGTTTGGTAAGCTCCCCAGGGGTGGCTTGACGGGAGAACATTATTTTGCTAGGGTTCCACGGGAGACCGATGCTAAGGAAGCGCCGAGCTCATAATTGTTATCCTTCATCCGGCATTTAACCTACTCGGTGTATAATTATTCATTCCGCACATTTAGAACTATCACTCAAAACGCTTCGTGTCACTGACCACCAATACTGTACATACTGGACTTGAAGCTTTCACGTCAAATGAGCTAGAAAATCCACGTGACTTGACGCGCCGCGCAACAGAACGAGCTGCAAAGTGAAGCTGCTATGACTTTGTGTCAGCGGCCGATGACTTGTCTTGTCTGATCACCGACATTAATACTACACACACCGCGGCATGGCAACATCCTCGCATCTCCGGGATCAGCAGACCCCCAATCTCGATACTGCAAAACAACTACGATCCTCCTTCGGTCACTCCCGACTTCATATCCTTGACGCTCGAACTGAATTAAATTCCAAGCCCATTGAGGGACTCGAGGATTGGCCTACTCGGAGCGATGGGTCTGGTGGTAGACACAGATTCCCCTCCGCCATTGCCGCCGATGTCATCGCACAAATGGTGCGTTCTGGTTGCCCTCTCGACGCTGCGAGGTCTCAGTGCGTAACGCCGGCGCTAGTCGTTCCTCCGCAAGCTCAAGTTCCAATACCTCGAGCAGAACGCGAAAGACAAGTACATAAAGACCATAGTCAACGATGAGGCTCCCATGGTCACGGCGGAGGACAATGATGAGCTCCGGGTCAGCAACGAGCGCAAGAAGGACGCTCTCAAGGCGGCCAAGTCCAGGCTTGCGGAAAAATATGAAGACGTCCGGCGGCTGTCACCAATGGTCGAACATGGTCAGTCATTTCCTCGACTGACACACCTGGGATTGTCAAGCGTTCGATAAGATACATTACCACTGCAGACTACGAGAAGGCGGAAGCGTTGACAAATGAAGTGGTGGATTTGACCCAGAGCATTATTGATGCCCGGCTCGCCATCACGCGTCTTCGACAAGCTCATCCGCCCCCGCGACTCACTGTCTCGTCTGCCGAAGAGCATCTCACGTCCCAGGTTGCGGAGATGCAGACACTGGAGGACCAGCTACAGGAAGTGACCGAGCGAGTCGTACACGTGAAGGACGCGGTCAAAGACGGTGCAAAGAATGTCGAGCGCCTGCGGGTGGAGAGAGCGGAGGCCGAGAGGGAGATGAGGGCAAGCAAAGACGAGGCAGAGGATGGGAGAATCACAGGACTTTATGACTGGTATGTCCTCGACACTCATATTCCTTGTCAGACATTTATCGTTAGGTGATGTGTAGGTATACAGCTTCACTTGCTTTCCAACGGCTATTGGTATCTATGGAGTCTGCTCAACCTGTTTCAGCGAACGAGCACCATCTGGCATATCGCATTCCCGCTACGGGGGGAAAGCCAAGAAGGGTCACCATCATACTCCTGTTCTTGCCCAACACACGACAACTAGCAGATGCTCGTGTAGAAGGACTAGGCGGGTTGGATATGGCCAACATGATTAGTCCGTATGTACAGGCAAACGATGTTCCCGGATTAATCTGGGCCATATTGTCTGCAGCCCGAAATGTCTGATACTGTAACCTCGAGCTGCACCACATTTTCAAATATCCCCCTCCGTGTCCCTGTATATCGTATCGTACGGCATTATAAGCAACTGTTTGGCGGTTTCTGGACAAAGGGAACGTGACCGACACACGGTCACGTGAGCGGTGCGCCGTCTGCTGTTGTTTCCGTTTCTCGTCAGGGCCAATTGCAAGTAAGTTACAGTATTCCGATTATCTTAAGCCGTCCTCTCCTTCGCAACCACCGACCCCCGGAAACCACATGTCATAGCACTCACTACTATGGCAGCGCAATTGCAGAAGATACGGATCGCGGCACGCCTGCGGCCCCCACTTTCTGGTGAAATCAAGGACAGCGGTATTCAGATAGTGCGTGCCGACGGCGGTCCGTCCGCGATTTGCGTCACCAATCCTCGAGACACGTCCCAAATATTCCGGTTTCCGTATGTGTATAGCCATCTGACGCGTTTTCTCGCCCACTCACTTGCCGATGTGTCCCAAGCTTCACGTCATGCTATGACCACGCCTCGACGCAAGAGGAGATCTTCGAGAACGATGTTCGACCTCTGATAGATGTTGTGTTCACTGGCGTGGTTTGTGGTCATTTCTTCAGGCTAATCTTTGGAGATGACACTGCTGGCCTAGACCGTGACTATATTTGCGTATGGTGTTACATCTTCTGGTAAGACTCATACCATGCTAGGCTCCAAGCTCGAGCCTGGTGTCATACCCCGAGTGGTCCATGTGCGCATCTTACGCAGTTAGAGCGCGACACTTACTCAAAAACTGAACACATGTTTTTCATCGCCTCGTTCTAGGCTTTGTTTGAACAGAAATCATCCATGGAAATGAATGAAGTCGCTATATCTGTCTCTTATATGGAAATATACAAAGACGAAGTATACGACCTTCTCGTTAATCGGGACACTGTACGTCTTTCTCCATGATCTGGCAACCGACTGTATATATGGGCTGCCGGTATCTGTTGTCCGTGGCTCAGTATTCTCCACGTTAATAACTTATATTCCCTCTTGCGTGGTACATGCCAGGCGCCAAAGCTGCCAGTTCGCGAGAACGATGCCGGCAAGGTGTTCGTCGCGAACTTATCCTCGGTTCCCATCGATTCGGTTGAAGAATTTAACGCTCTTTACCTGTCAGCTCTACTTCTCATTCTATTTTCAGTCGTAGCTCTTATCAAGGAGAATCTTTTTACAGGTCCGCAAATAGACAGCGATCTGTTGGAGCGACCCTACTGAATAGAGCGTCGTCCCGTTCTCATGCCATTACGACAATTGAGGTCAATGTGGTCGATTCGCAGGGGGGAAAGAGTCAGTCCGATCTTGTTGAGTGTTCTTTGCCGTGAATGGACACTAACATCTACGTAGGCCTTACGGGAAAAATCAACCTTGTCGACCTAGCCGGGTCTGAGAATAACAAGGTACGGTGTGGACTCTTCGACATTTATTACTGTTCTTGATCTTCTGGGCCCTTAGCTCACAGGCAACGATGGATCAAGGATGGCAGAATCAGCAGCTATAAACAAATCCCTGAGCGTTCTCGGACAAGTTGTTCATGCGTTGAATCAGGGCGCCGTAAGCTACCATGACTATTACCGACCGGCCGGTTAGTCTACTAACCTTCGTTCGTTTACGTCATGAAGTCTCGCATCCCCTATCGCAATTCAAAGTTGACTAGAATTCTTCAAGACGCTCTCGGAGGGTCATCCGCAGGGCTGCTTATTTGTAATCTCGCGCCCGGTGTAAAGTTTAGGCAAGATACTTTAAACACCCTGAAGTATGTTCTATCCTTTGTTCGAATGTCAAGGGTATATTTAACTGGCTATGAAACAGCTTTGCGGTCCGGACGAAGAACATCGAGAATAGACCAGTTGCCAATGAGCAAGGTATATCGATCGCCATCTTTTGGGTATGGTCATTGATGGCTTTTTTAGAAATTCGTGTCGAGGCCAAATCAGCACGACAGTCGACATCAAACACAGCAACAATCAATGCCCCTGCTGGGCAGACAATTCCAACGAAGTGTCGTCTCCAACCGCTATTTTCCACTTCGCCAAAAGCTGCAGTGGCGTCCCGAATGCCGCGAGTATCCGCATTTGGCACAGCAGCATCGTCTTCGTCATCCTCTCTCCCTGCGGCTGGAAAACGGACGGGGAGCGACGTAAATCACCCGATTGATCGGGGCCGCCTCGACATGTTCTTGACCAAGGAGATTGATGAGCGGGTGAGCAGTTCTTTAACTTATTTTATCGAATTGTGAAAGAAGTATGTCAAATTTGAACGCCAGATTTCGAAGGCCGTGGAAGCGGAGGTCGCAAGGCGGCTGGAAGAGCGTGAGCAGGAGCGGCTACGGGAAGAAGAGCAACGAGCACGTGAACGGATTGAGGCTAATGCTCGGGCAAGGGAGACGTCGCTCCAACTAGAGCCGAGCATCCCCTCCGGCATTCTGGCACCACTGTTGAAACAACACGAGGATCTCGACAACGAATTGAGAAGACGTTTGAAGACCCTTGGCAGAAAGTTGTGAGTACCCCGTGCCCCACACTCCGGAAATTTGTCCCCATGCACCGCTGTTATGTATTCCAGGAGCGAACGTGAGGGCAAATCGACGGATACGGGAGATTCCCTCTCTCCTGTGTCTCGAAAGAAGATTGGCCGTGCATACGTGTCCTTGGCAAGGGCTCACTCCGAAAAGTAAGCACCCCCACTGTCCTTCGAAACTACATGTATCCTAAAGACAACCCATCTTTGTAGGGGAGACCTGCAAGTTGCGCTGGACCTTTATCGTAAGGCTGAGACATACGTGCCTGACAATGCGAAACTGAAAGAGAGGTGGATACTTTTTGTTATCGAAGTTTTCTTGTACGAACTTACGTACCGAGGACACTAATTCTGACTACCACGTTCTTTCGTCCCCTGTCCTTTTATGCTGGGGCATAGGATCCTTGACATCGAGTGGGCCATTGAGAACGGAAATACCCTTTCGCGATCACCTAAAAAGAAAGCGCAAAAAGCGAGTAAGAAGCGGTCTGAAAATGAAGAAACCAGCACCGTGTCCTCCTTGGTCACGCAGGGACCAGGTCCGTCAAGACCTCAAGAAAGCGATGAGGACGCTGTGGAGAATCTTCTGGAACCAGAAGCTGGTGTCGAGGACGCGCGACCCAGCATGTTGAATGGATTCGGTGTTGAAGTCACGAATGGACAAGCTACGAATAAGCGGCCCTCGGATGATTTGGAGCTAGAGTATACGACCCCGCCGCCAAAGAAGATACGAAAAAGCGTGAAGCTGAGGTTTAGATTATGTGATGAGCAGGAGTCAGGCATGCCGGTGGAGAAAGGAGAGGCTGCCGTTTGTTAGTGCATGTGCGTGCGGCGCAGCAGTCTACATTATACTTCTACCGTCCTGTAAATCAGCTATTTCTTGGAAGTTTTGGTAAGGATTGATATATTTTGAAGGTCATTCGTCACAATATATTATTAGGGTATGATGTTCAACAATCGTGATTCTGTAAGGGAAGATATCCAGCACATAGCACGAAAGCATGCCCCAGTCACTGTTCCTTCTTCTCGCTGCCCTTACCCTCCGCAGCAGCCTTATCAACCGACTCTATCCCCATAACACTGGCCATCTCCCGGGCCTCGAGCCGTTTTGCATACTCCTGTCCACCCTGTCGATTTAGTTAGATTCGGGACGCCCAGTGCGGGAGGTTTGATGCTTCCTCACCTGCAACACGAGTATGCCGCTCAGAAGCACGATCAGAATGGTGTTGCCCGCAGACAGGACGCGCATGGCCTCCGTCTGGTCATTCCGTGTATCGACGCCCTCGACCGGCGTGACGATCGTCCGTAGCGCCGGGATGGTCACGGACGTGTACACCGCAATAGCGAATATGTACGCGGCTGGTGTGAATGCAGGAGACAATGCGGCGGGGGAATGGGGCAGACCAGGAACAAGGCGAAGTCAGAACTCGCGTGCGGGGGGGACACGGGTGTGGACGGACGTACCGAGGGACCCCCCATCAAAAAACATGGCGCTCTCGTCCCACTTGTGCAACTTACCTACGAGGGCGAGGACGCCGACACCTATCATGCCGTGCAACAGGGCCTGCGCAGAGGTCAGCTACGGCGGCAGGAGGGAGGACACACGGACCTTGATGGCAGGCGGCGCATTGAAGAACATCGTGTAGAAGTGGAAGCCGTCCTCCACGGTTTCTTCAGTGATGGTGAGGAATAGCAAGCGATAGTCCACATTGAAACATATGCACAGCACGCCTGCCGCGATAGCGATAGTATGAGGCACGCCATGGACTCGTCAATGTGAATTGAAAACAGCGGAAAACATGACGGACCTAGAAAGAAACACACAGAGGAGAGCACGGCTGCTTGACGAAAGCCCATGTTTGCGTGAGATCACAGAGCTTGTTAGCCTGAGGCTGAGTCGTGTGCTGGCTAAGCGTGGAACGTGAGCGCTATCAACTGGCTGATTAGGTGGCCAGACATCAAGTAGCTGATATACAACGGGATGCCTTGTCAGCTTGTGGAGTACCGTAAAATATTCCTACGAGTGGGATGTTATAACGCTGACATTATCGTGTCTACCACCTGCTACTTGGAGGTATTGTCGACGCAGTTTGCTTGCAAGACACAGGACGGAACACCAGTAAATAAAATTGCAAAGTCCCGGAAGGGGTATATCGATGTATAATGACTACTATTCAGACACGGCCATAAATCAAACAAAAAAGATAGTATGGTATCATCGTTAGCACGAAGATATAATGACAGCAGAGCAGTGCTTCTGCGCTCCAGAAACGCGCACAATGAATACGACAAAATGTCATGAGAACAGCGTCCGCTTTTCCAGGGTGTATGTGCATATGCGGTTGATGGATGTATCATCAATGGTACAGACTATCTTCACTCGCCCAGCTGGGAGATGATCATAGGTACTACTTCGGCGTCTGCATCGGCAAAGCTGTTGTGGTAGTGTCCACGGCCGTATGATGGCTGAGTGAGGTATGTGCTGGCCGCGGAGACGTTGGAAGGCCAACAAGCCGGCTGTGCCGCCGACTGTCACTACTGACCGATACGTTGAGTCCACGAGCAGCCGCCACATGAGATGCACGCGACCGTGGATCGGATATATTCCGCTGATTCGCCATCAGACTCGATCGCGCTGAGGGTTCCGTTGACCCATCATTGTCCGTTGGATCTGTTCCACTCTCTTCATAGACGGAGGATTCCTCCCCCTCATCATACGAGCTCTCTTCTGGAACTTTTAGGAAGGACAAACGTCAGTCTAAGCATTATCAAAAAAACCTAAAATGATATAACGCACCGGCAAGCTGCCGGCCGGACAAACCCAAAAGCTGGTCTGCAGCGGCATCCGAGTACTGACGGCTGTTGCGCCGAGTCAAATCCGATGATGCCTCAGATTTTATCGTCGCATTGCCCTTTTCGTCAATCATCAACTCAGTCATGCTGGTGTCGTCTTCGACATTAAAAACACGATTGAATTCGCCCAGCATCAGACTGAAGACGCCGGCAGGAATGCCAAGAGTGGGACTGAATACTATTCCGACGTTGCGCATCGTCATCTTATTGAGGTTGGCGTTTTGTACGATCAGGATGAGATGCGCGGTCAGCGCACGAAGTAGGCAGTAGTTGGCAAGCGGCAATATGGAGATGAGCTGCGAAAGCTCCCGAATCCTTTCTTGCGGGTCTATCAGATCTGCAGAAGTGTGACAACATAAGAGCCCACCCACGGCTTCTGCACACAATGACGCTACAAACCTATGACAGCAAGGAAGCGCATATGCAAGTCACGAGTGAGGATGCTTGTCGGCAAGTCGCGGAAGAAGCTCTTTAGGAGACCCGCAATGGCATGAGGGTCCCAGTACTCATCCGACGCCAGCAAGTTGACATCCCCCTCTGCCGACGACGATCCTTCGTCAACGAGCCCAGGAGACGGTCAACGATTCCACGCACCGTGATTGAATTTATCTTTGAGGCTTTTTATCACCGCAGAGCTCCCACTGAGTCGATAGATACCTTCCTCTTGCTGTGCTTTCTTCTCCTCCAGATACTGAATACAGCGGAAGACGATGGCAGGCAAGCTGGCTAGACTTGCCACCTCCAAGGACTCCTCTAAACTTACACCGAACACAGGACGAGGAATGTGGATGGGTGCCTGCTTCTCAGCACCTATAATATCACATCGCGTATTAGTGACAATCCCACATATGGTTTACTTGGAGCCACAGACACGTACCTGCTGGCCGCCCAAAGCCCCAGAACATTCGCGACTTCGCTTTCTCCCTTCGCTCGCTAGATAACGGTGCCTCTACCTGAGCGTCCTTCGCGCCAAATTTGTACCCTGCAGGGATCGGCGTTCCATTCATTGGACCCGAGATCTTGACTTTGGGGTCTACGCGTGGCATACTGGGAGTAATGGGCTCGGGTGAGGGCACTCGGTCTGGGACTTGGGGAGAGGAAGGAGACGACTTGACAGGATTCAGCGAGGGGTGATAGGATGTACGGTTTCCGTGGCGCTGTCGAGGATGCTCTGGAGAGGGCTGAGGGTGGCGTATACGCCCACTACGGGGATCGGCCAGATCGGGATAGTGCCCTAGCTCAGAGTTGGCGCGTGGGCCGACGGCAAGAACCAAGTCTGCACCCCCAGAATCCAGCGGCGAGAGAGTGGGTAGTGAACTAGACAGAGGCGAATCCGCGACAGGTGCGGAGGATGAGTGGCCCCTCTCTAGCAGGCGCCTAGCAGTCTGTGCATCGGTGAACGCCAGGGTTTGTCCATCCGTGGGTGACGAATCATTTCCTTTTACAGGACTGTCACTCAACAAGTGTTCATCAAACTGCGGTGCACGCTGGAAGAGCTTTGCATTCGATGGGTCCAAGGGCAGTTGAGACAGAGGAACTGCACCACCAATCGCAACATCGTCCTTGGACATGGACCGTCCAACTTGGCGGCGATCTCGGCTATTAGCCGCAGAGGCGAGGTCGGCGGGTGCATTAGAACTGGTACTTGAACGAGTTTGACTAGAACCGTTGGTAGACATGGCAGTTGTATTGACGGAAATGCTGCTCTGCCCTGCATTGCTCGGAACTGATTCTTCGTTGAACGTTCCAGAGACATAGCGAACGAGTATTTCTACCCAGCTATCTCGCTCTTGATCACTCTCCGCGCAGAGCACATGTCGATTCGACGCGACCGCGCCTTTCCGCTGCTCGATGATGAGGAAGGCGTGACGATACTCATTCTCCTCAGGCTCGGCCGATCGTTGTTGGCGGCCGATTTGGGCACCTGTAATATTGATGGCCCCGAGGTGGGTACCGCCACGCTACGGGCATCAGACAGTCAGTGTAATTCAGGGTGGCTCTGGTGACAGATAACTTACACTTTCATAATACTCCAGCACAGGGCCTTGCACAACGAAGAATCGAGTCTTCCACCCACCAAAATTTTTGCCTCGTTTAGTCAGGTAGCCTTCCTTATAGCCTTCTCGTGAGACGGGTTTGTTAGTCTCTCTGACGATGTCTGACGTCAAGAACGTGACCACTTCGTCATTACTGTTCACAGGCAGGTGGATAAGTGTTTGAATGTAGTTTTCCAGCACTGTCTGTGAAAGTGCCCCCTGTAAGCACAAGAGCGAACGCTGACAGGAGCGGAAATCACCTTTCGTTGATCCACTCGAGACGGTGCATGGTCCTTCCACAACTTTCCATCCGGCAAGTTTGCAATTACCTTGCTGGTCGACTTTCCGACCCGGGACCGAACGCGTTGGTCGAGTGTGAGTACATCGCTGTACATCTTCTCAACTGTCCATGGCTCTCTCCCATTACCAGGGTCCACAGAGATGACGAAATACAGCACGTCCTTGCCCCGATCATTGGGACGGATCATGGAGGTAAACACAACGATCTTTGTGTGAGGAAGCTCGTGTGGAAACAATACTAGCGCACGGGATTGGGGTACGGCACTCTGGGGAGTCGTCTTCGTTGAAGAGACAGGTGGATGCGAAACCTGCGAGTTGAATGCACTCGGCGTTGGGGTCATTGGCACGTCCACCCATGCATCCGTATAATGAGAGTCGACGGATGCCATGGTTGTCTGCGTCGGTGCGTACGTTGCGGGAGCAGAGTACGGAGGCAGTGCCGCAGATCGCATTGGCAGGACAACACTAGGGAGCTTACTTGCTGGCGAATGTGAGAACTCGTCCGCAACTGCGTCCCTGGCTTTGGCTTCAATGCCGACTGGGCTTCCGGGGGCAGCGCTCCGGCCCATGATCGATTCATACAAACTGTCTTCGTCATCCAAATCAAGGAACTCACCGTCCGATAGTTCCTTTCGCACCGAGGACTTGTCGCCATTTGAATCTGTCGCACCGGCTGTACTGTGTACAGGAGAGCGCGCAGGCGACCCCATTCCACTCTGGCCATCTGGGAACCTGGGACTGGGCAGGGGCGAGTCGGCGAGACCTTGATCCAAGCGCTTTGTTTCGTCCAGGGGAAGTGGCCTGTCATCGCGCATCGTTGCATCCAACCGTTCACTTTGGTCGGCGGCCGCAGCCGTTGTGGATAACCCTGTCTGTCCCGGCTGAGTGAAGTCTAGAGACGAAGGGTTTGCTGGTTGCAGTATTGATGAGTGACCACCATGCCCAGAGCTAGGTACCGCGTCATGAATTGTATGCGGGAATGCTGTCGATGATGAACCAGCAGAAGACTGAGAAGCACCCGGGGGTGCGGATAATGGTGGCG